>JAVTVY010028573.1:0-108098 GCA_036873755.1 Hanleya hanleyi
AAGCTTCTTTCAACCCTATTGACGAGGGCCCTTCAGGAGGTAAAAGCATTTTGGGAAAGGTATTGCGCCACTATTTTCAAGAACTCTGGCGTTGAATGTATGTGGATATTGAAAAACTCAAAATATCTTACGGAAGAACTTGATGCTAAAGGTCACATACCGTACAGACATGTATCCACATGGGATTTCTCGACTCTCTATACTACAATCCCTCATCAGGACCTTATTGACCGTATACGTTCATTAATAGTATCTGTGTTCAAGAAAACTGATCGTAGATATATTAATGTCGGAAGCCATAAAGCATTCTTTAGCTCGACTACATACAAGAGATATCATTCATGGGATGTTTCTTTGTTTATAGAGTTGCTTGAATTTCTCATTAAAAATATCTATGTAAAATTTGGCAACACAATATATCAGCAGCATATAGATATTCCAATGGGTACTAATTGTGCACCCCTGTTGGCCGACCTGTATCTGTTCTCTTATGAATATGACTATATGCAGGCGCTTTCAAAAACCGATCCATTCAAAGCTCGTTCCTTCTCATTCACCAAACGCTATATAGATGATCTTCTCGCTGTGGATAATCGCTATATAAATGACGCAATGAAGGATATATATCCACCTTCACTGGATTTGAAGGAAACTACAGATAGCCCTACAGGCACATCTTATTTAGATCTCTATCTCTATAAAAATGAAGCGGGCATTCTCTCTCGTCGACTTTATGACAAAAGAGATGATTACAATTTCGACATCGTAAACTATCCCTTTCTGGATAGTAATATTCCAGTGGACCTGCATATGGCGTATACATATCTCGCTTAGTAGCATTTGCTAGATCCTGTGTTAAATGTGATGATTTTAATCAACGTCACAAAACACTGTTGCAGAAACTTATAAAACAGGGCTATTCTACCAAGCGCCTCCACTCAAAGTTTCTCAAATTTGGCGATACATATCGCATGCTGATAGCAAAATACGAACGTAGCGTGCAAGATCTATGGCGCTACGTTTCGTAACATGTGTCTAATTCCGCTTAACCCGGGGCTAGGGGCCGTATGAGCCCATGTACTTCAAGATCCTCATGGTACTCATATGAACAGTCACAATCAAAGCGTGACTGAGGTACATCATTTTTAGATGACGACTCTATAACGAATATTATGGATTAAAAATACTGATCAGCGATACGGATTTGATATTTTGGAACATCATGATGTCTTGCCGGCATCATTGAAAACTGTTGACCGCTTCTCTCTTGCAGGAAACAAGCCTATGTTTATGTATACTTTTGTCTTTTTGAACTTGGTGCTAATACTGTTATATGGAAATGGAATAGGTCTTTGGATTATGGACGCGGATATTCTCTAATGGACGACGGCTGGATTATGAATGACGGACTAGACGCTTGTAATTTATCTGTCTTTCTGACTGTCTTACATTTCAAGAAGCACGCATTATTGGCACTATTTTGTGTAATATTGATATGCCCATAACGTATCCTGAATTTTCAAAGCTAGCTGCTTCTTAAACAATTTATAACAAACCCTTAAAGATCAGTTTACTCAGAAATAGTACAGCGATCTATTACTCCTCAAAAGGCGTTATATACAGAATAAAGAAATCGGAATTTCGCCTGGGAAATTACCTGAAATTACTTGATGAAAAGATAGTGCCACGGCACTGTAGCTCATCTTGCTGTAACTGGAGAAAGTAGCTATTCTCTTTGAAATTACTTTTTACTGTAACAGGCTGCAAGTCTTTGTATTCTATGTAAACCTGTCTAGATTCAGGGTGTGAAATATTTTTTTTATTTTTTATTTTTTTGCTTTAGGAGCCACTGGGTCCTAGATTCTTGAAATTTAGGAGCCACTTGCCATATTTAGGAGCCAAACATAAAATTACATTTCTAAGCAATATTTCTCCAATTTATGCTTATTATAGAAGCCACTTACATGATATACATGTTCAGGTCCATGTCCATGTACATGCCATATTGTCAGTCTAGTGACTGTGTGAAAGAGTCAATAAAGTTAACTTATCTTATAAATAACTGGACGTGACGCGGAGGATTCGCTTGCATTCTCATCGCTCCGTGGTGGAGACATGAATGGAAACATGGTCACGCATGCGTCTGTTGTTTTTTTGGGGGTTTTTTTTGGTATACATTCCTGATGCTAATTATTACAAAGGCTGAAACATTCTTAATAAATTACATAATTTGTCTTAATCACTTAATACAATTTTCGGCACACATTAACTCTTGAATTTTGGCAAATAAAAAATATCTTCAAACAGAATTAGCAAATTATAAAAAGATCTTAGCATGACTTGTTTGCAAATAATTTTAATTACACTGAGTTATCTGATCATGCTAGTTATTTCTACACGTATCTGATTATTCTCACAATAAATGTGTAGGCCTACGGCAATAATTTCTTGCTAAATATTTTCAAACTAACTAAATTTTGATTTAGGAACCATTGCCTTTGTTTACAATTTGTGTAGATTGATGCATCAGGTCTCGTTTGATTATTGCTTTGATCATTTTGAAAGACCACAACACATCTGTAATTTTCACCATACTATATACAAAAGAAAACTTTGAATACTATATATGGTAATCAGATGCGACACGTGTAAAATTTAATCACGCCAAACCCTAAAAGAAAAAAAAAGAAGCCAAAACTAAAAAAATCGATCTGGAACAGGGGATCTGACTCAGATTGACCATAAAATCTATACCCAAAACATCTACAGGCCTTCCCCTGATGCCGTTGATCATTCTAAGATCTGTGTCTTTATTTAATATCTTCGGGGCCTACATCAAATTGTTCTACAAAAAGAGTGCGTCAAACTTCGCCATACTTCCGATTTCCGATTTTCGGCCATATTGCCCTCTGATGACAGGTGTTAGCTGACTTTTCATTGGACCAGTCGGTCAACTTCCGCCAGTTTAGGCCAATCAAAAAGAGCGTAACATTACAACAACAATACATGCTATACCGAAGCTGCCGATCAGGATGGAAGATATCGATGATGTTTTTCTTGGAAATCTGAGATGAATATTAAAATGATTGAAGCTAGTGCACGACTGAAATTCGCTTTAAAAATGCAGCCCAAGCCAGGGACATGTCATAGTAAATTGGTTTAAAATCATGAAATACGACCAAATTCCGAAGAAAATATTAAAAGTTCGATTTCAAGCACCTACCTTGAAATACCATATACAATTCAGTATCATATACAATTCAGTAAAATATGATACTGAATTGTCCAGCCAATCAGATCACTCGAACGTCACAAGGCAATATAGCCAATCGGGAAACTCATCATGCGTGATCGGTGGATGATCCAGTTGAGGGACCGACTACAATTTTCAGTACAGCTTGTACAACACATACACGGGCAAGCTGTTTATTAACATAAATTACAGTTTCAGTGTTAATATTCGACCCTTGATCATTTTAATATTCTATTCTATTCTTGCTATCGCAAGGTAGATGTTTACTAACTATTTGTTCGCGTATCACCCACAAGCACATACGGAACAGTGCCATTGCAATAAGGGGTCATCTCAATATTCCCTTCGAAAATTCGATGGGGTTTTTTTCGACCACCGGTGTTCCTTTCAATTAGCGATCAAGGTTTCATGGAGAAATTTTCCTGCACAACTAGGACCCAAGAGAAACATTCATACACAAATTGAGAAAGATTCATGCAGTAGATCCCTCGATCCCAAGATTTAGCAATAACATATTGGATTTTCAATTCAGACTAAAACACATCTCAAAGGAGGACCTCTGTATCAGTGTAAGGGAGATATTTTTACAAACTTTGAGAATGTTCCAAAGATTTTTATATAAAAAAAAACATTTTCAAGATGGTCGCCTGGTCACGTGGTGGCCATTTTGTATTCTCGAATCGGACTAAATCATGTCCAACTTTCATTGGTAAGGGAAGACAACTCTGTCAGGCGCGGACAGACTCCACTGCTCAACAAGGCCTGCAAAATTTAACCTAGATTAGATAGGACCATGCTTTTCGAAGCTGAAAATCAAGCATTTCTGTTCGGGTGACAACATTTGCCAGCATATTAAGTTAATTTCGAATAGTATATCCATACGATGTGCTATTTTATTTTCCCATGGAAAATGTTTTACTTGCTTCCAATTTGATTTAAAAATGAGGGTTCAATTTGCATTTTCAACCTATACCTTAGCATAGGTTTTCACGAAAAAGCCGAAAGTAGCTCACTTTTAAAGCTTATAGGTAAAACACCGTTCAGCCAACGATATTTGCCAGCATGGCGTTATACAAACCATATTCTGTTCTATCTAATGGTTCTTTATTTGGTCTAATTATTGAGTATCTTCTTGCTTCCATTTCAATTTAAAATTTGCTAATTTTTAGAGAAAGACACTATGAGGGGTTCAGCTAGACTGATTAAGTGGTTTTTTTTTGATTGAAATTGTAGTTTAAGGGCCGCTTCCCATTCGGATTTCGCGGCCCATCAACTCAATGTTTTATTCGATTCTCGCGGTACATTACGTTGTTTATTGAATATCTTTTCCAGCGCTAAATATATAAATAAATAAATAAATAAATAAATAGGTAAATAATAAATAACAATGAGAGATTAGTAGGAGATATAAATAGAAGTAAATAGGAATCGCTATATGTACAAGTTCGTAAGTCTCTTTCTGTTTTTTGAGATCTGGCGTAAGCCAGAGGCTCTTTAGAATGCTGTAGGGAAATGGACAAAAGTGCAAACCGACTCACGGGATAGCCTTACGCTGCATGAAAGTAGTTCCACAGAGATGAGTTTCGGGGATCCTTAGTGGTTGAAAGGCTTTTGTATGTCTATATTTAGTCACTAATAGTCACTTGGCATATATTTGATCCCTTATCTGCATTAAATATTACTCTGTTCATTGTTTTCCCACAAAATATGAGATTAATACGCTCTAAAGTATGGCAGACTGGTATCGTCACTTTACCAAAGCTTGGACTCTGCTGAGAAAATTATACAGTTTAGCTGGTTAGGTGTATATGTGAGAGATGCTCTACCATAGCAGCCAACCTGGCCACCATTGTCTCATTATCACCTTTGCAGGCCACTGTTTGCTTTTCTCACAAGAGCAAGCGGTAACATATCTTATAATCTTTTCCTATCTTGTACTCCACCAGTCAACCTGTGGGATAACCAGAAAGTGTAATACATGTCTTGTCTTATCCTAACTTGTGACATAACCATCATCAACCTTGATGTCCAGCCCTTCTCACTCATAACACTAAATCAATCTCTATTTACCCCTAGGTACATGTATGTTCTGTACAAACTGACCTTAATCCCCTGTGGGTATGTAGGCCTAGACTTCATTCCACTGGCCCCTTTTTCCATCGAATTCTCAACAGGTCAGTTTGCAGTTTCAATGCAACACCAACAATACCATGTTAAAGAAGGTATCATATTGCTTTCTTTATGCTGGTTAAATTAACATGGTGGTCATGGTGTTCATCTGGAATCCCGAACTGACGTATTGGAGGAATTATGTATCAAGATAAAGAGCAAAATTCAGCTATTTTGGTTGAGTCAAGGTTGGATGAGCACCCACTGTAGTGTCTAATTGGACTGAAATTAATTGGGTAACACATAGTTAGCGTAACGTGTGCAACTTCCCTCATTATAGGACTACCTTTCATTGTTCCCACAGATCAATTTCACATAAACTACGATAAAAGTAACTCCGAAAATGGAAGTCATTGTTATATAATATTCTATAGTTCGGCTTCCATTTTCGGGTTACTTTTATCCTAGGACTGCCTTTCTTTGGTATGTTCAACTTCATTATGTCGGTACCTTTTAAGAAGGGCCGTTCGCGCCATAAATCCAAACGTTTAATAAATTTAAACGTTTAACTTGCACCAACCAATCAGATGTCATGAATTGACATTTGGAAGACCTTTCCTGTCCAAAAGCAAACGTTTGCTGTTGTAACGTCCAATACTTTAGACGTTTCCTTTCAAAAGGCAAACGTTTCCGGTAGTAATATTCGAGACTTTTAAACGTTTCTGGTTTAAGGGAAATCGTTACCAGTTGTGATCGTTCAGTCAGATTTTTTTATTGCTGCTGCGTATGTTCAAACATAAAGATCAACACGTGTCCACTGGCAAAACGTTTCCGCTATGTAGTCTGTTTGAACCAATCAAAATAACCCTTACAAATATTCGCGCATATTGTATTCATCATGCCCACCGTGCATAATGTCCTGCGCAAATTGTCCCGGTGCCAAAGATATTCTCCAAAACCTTTTTTGTAAGAAAGGTTTTCATTGGTTAAAATACACTACATACCGGAAACGTTTGCCAGTGGAGATTTGCATGTGTTGGTGTAGATGTTGGAATGCACGCGGCCCAAATAAAAAATCTGATTGGACGATCACAACCGGAAACGTTATCCTTTTAACCGGAAACCTTTAAAAGATCGAATTTTTCTTTTGACAGGAAACGTCTGAAGTCGCGAATTTACAACTGGAAACGTTTGTTTTTTTAACAGGAAAATGTCAGTTCATAACATCTGATTGGTTGGTTCAAGTGTAAACTTTTTAAAGCTTTACAATTTTTAAACGTTTAAGAAGTTAAAACATTTAAAGGATGCGTTTATGACGCGAACGGCCCTTCATATACCTTGTCACAGGATGTAACTTGTGATTGTGTTTTAGCCACATACATTCATGCCTGGTGCCACCTGTGCCTAACTTGAAATTAAATATATAATTGTGCGTTTATTTCATTACAAACTTATCCCCCAATAACCCAGCTACCAGATCTCATTAAAGCCCATAGGCTCTAGTTTTTTTTTTGTTAAGCTATACTGGTAATTGTGAGTTCACTGTAATCGCGTGTATGATTCCTTTGTCTTGGTACCCCATAGTACGCACAAAGCCGTCCAGAAAAAACTGGGAGAACCAGGGCGTCTTCAGGGCTCTTAGAGCCGACTTCCCGACTGACGCCCTCGGGAACAGGGGGGGGTCCTTCCAGAAATCTGTGCCTGTAACAATTGCTTGGAGTGTGTATTGGGGTACAGAACGGCAGGTCTACGTTCTATATTGCGTGAAAGTCAAAGGATCATATTCTGTGTTGAGGCGTCAGTTGGGTAACATCAAAGGGGTAGCGTGTCCGGAGTGGTCTTGGGTCGAGTATTCTGATTCTGGGTGTTCTTGCTATGCGGCGTTGTCACTTAAGGCGCTGTTAGTATTCTTGTAATCGTCATCCGTCTTCTGTTTTAGGTCTTGTCCAACTCGTCTATGGTCTTCGGTGTGCCTGTATCATATGAAATAGGAGGCTTGTAGTCATTCTTGTTTTCTATTGTTTTTCGATGCAATAATTTGATATATCTTCCTCACAACAACAGGCACCCCCGACCGTCGGTCACATAATATGAATAGCAATATATAATTAAGTGAGTAAATAGATGGACAAATGGATAAATAACTAAACATTTCGATGGATTCAGTACTTGGTGAATACACAAATAAACAGCTCTGTATTATTTCTGAATGCATTATCGTTTGATGACCATAAAGAATTTGTAGGACAATGAGATAGACGGCCCTCAGTATCAAGGTAACTCCGCCATCACCATTTCCTATATTTTATGCCGAATATTGCTCGCTATATGCGATTTGGCCGTGCTATTGTTGTCGTGAATTCAATTAGATTTGGCCATCGTTTGTTTTGTAGGACAGTGGAACAGACGGCCCTCAGTATCAAGGTAACTCCGTTGTTGCCATGCCTATTTTATTTCTAAATGAGTCTGTGACATTTTGGCCGGATGTTATGTATGGATAGTTATTATGGCCATAATGTTTTGTATGGCTATGGTGCACACGGCCCTCAGTATCAAGGTAACTCCGATGCAACCATACCATTAAGTGGGGGCCGGTCGGTGATAATTAACGCGGAGACCTGGTGACAGGTGACGATACCTGCTGGGCGGATTAAGCATGGATCACGATTGTGTATTGCATGAGGCGAAGTGGTTTCTGACCAATCATTATATAATTAAACCACGTCAATGCAAAATAGAAGATTGTAACAAACGATTATATAATGGGTATTGTTTTATTTACATATAGTGCATGTATGTACAATGTATGTACAATATATGGCAGTAAATTAATTGTGACATATCATGAGTTCAATCTATTCAGCAATGACAGAAGTTTTTCTTTCTTTCTTAATTTTGTTGAAACACCAAGTGCCACAAGTTTCTGTTTAATTTCATGAACAGATAGTTCGCTGTTTTCTTCAATAGCCGAATGTTCTTCAATGTTCTCATTCTGGGACATTCCATGTCGTTCGATATTTATATATCAGTGTTATATGTGGTGCAGGTTCTTCTAGGTTTGTAAGTCACTCTGGCAATGTACTTTGATTGAAATTGTAGTTTAAGTTTAAGGGCCGCTTCCCATTCGGATTTCGCGGCCCATCAACTCAATGTTTTATTTGAATTTCGCGGTACATTTCTTTGTTTTTTGAATATCTTTTCCAGCGCTAAGTATATAAGGCAGTGTACAGTTTCAGCCTCAGGTTTTATGGTCTGTCTCTTTGATCCTCCAGATAATCGACTCCTAAAGTATTGTCACATTTCCGTCTTAACGTTTGTCTTTAGAATATATAACCATTAGAGTTTTGTTTTACTCAGAAAGTCAGAGAGGTTTGTTTTACTCAAAAACTTTGTTTGCAAAGGAGGAAGTCGAACAATAGAATCGAAAGCTTGGTTTTTTAACTCTTGAACCTTCTATTATTATGTAGCGTGGGTTCTTGTCATTATTGCGGCTTCGAAAACGTTATGGACAGGAAGGTTGATTTTCATAATATGATTATGTGATCAACACCAAAAACAATATCGCACAGCTTCTTTACACCTTTATCCCACCCTGAAAACGTAGACTGTAATTGACTTTATATGAGTATATCTGTTGTCAAATACAATGTGTGAACTCCTCTTCCTTGATTAGAATGCTGTGATTTATGTTTGTTGGCGTAATACGGAAACTGGAACAGGGAAGTGTTATTCAGTGAAATTCACACGGTATCTATACAAACTTTTCTTGCATATTTTCACAAGCGTTGTACTATAACTGGTAGGTCGAAATGCCATAATCTGTATAATACAACAAAGTGTTACATTTCTCTTCAATCAATTTTATTATTAATATTCATCGGTTTTGAAGTGCATATTTTGTTATATTCTTTCATCTAAGTTTTATTGCTTCAATTCAATGTCCAATGTCTGCTCCAACGTATGCCTTTTGTGTGTGTGTAACAGGCTTGTCTATAAGATCAGATATTCTACCAGAGTTAAATATATTTAAAGATGATACATTGGGAGTTGATTGTACAATTAACGAGTAAGCTGGAGACCCCAATTGACCCCATGCTGTGTAATCTTGAGTCGGGCTCAATACACTGTCGGTCGTACACCGTTTAAGCGGCAGTCAAAAGACGACTGGCACCTGTGTTCAGCCAAGCGTGCAGTAATATACCGCTGCGCCATCTAGCGGCCAATTAGCAGAAATTACAATCTATAGTTCAGTATGAGCAAATATTACAGAAATATCCCCAAGGGGAACCCCTGTACCAAATTTAAGAAGCTCCATGCAGTAGTTCTCAAGAATTTGCAATAACAATGGTTTAATAGTGAAAATTCAAGATGGCTGCCTCGCGGCCATATTGAATTTTTGAATCGGACCAAAGAGGCATATTGCACAACAGGATCCAACAGCAACATTTATACAAAATTTGAGAAAGATTCATGAAGTAATTCCCGAGATTTACCAATAAAAATGTTTTTAAGATGACCGCCTAGCGGCCATATTGAATATTCAAATTGGACAAAAGTAAACATGTTGCACAACTAGACCTAAAGGGGAACCGGTGCACCAAATTTGAGAAAGATCCATGAATTAATTACCGAAAAATAATGATGACAAGATTTCACTGGCAAATTTAAGATGGCCGCCATGGCAGCCATATTTAAAATTATATTGACACCGCATGAACAAATTCTGGTGTACTCATTGGGGGGAACATGCATGCCAACTTTCAGCTTAATCAGCCAAGCAGTTTCAGAGAAGAAGATGTTTACGGACGACGCACGACGAACGACGGACGACTGACGACGGACGACGGACAATCAGGCCATGAAATTAGCCAATCGGGCCTTCGGCCCAGATGAGCTAAAAAGCAGAAAAATTCTCTCAAAATTTCGCACTTGTAGTCATGAACTTCCGATAGAAACAAGAAGATGGCGTCAAATCACAAAGGCCGAAAGATATTGTACAGCGTGTGAAACAAGTAGCAATGGAGTTCCATATTATGTTCTCGTGTCCAAGATTAGTAGGCTTACGTTCAAAGTACATGTACCAAGCATGATATACTTATGTTAGACGGAAAGTAATCAAATTAAGATAGTTTTTCAAACAGAAGATATACGTAAACTGAAAAAAAATATGTAAAGGACCTTTTATCTTTGGATGGGTAAATGGTCCCAGGACAGGTGCAATACAGAAGTACCAAAATAAAATACTTCCACTACAAAAAATTGTTCAATCGGCATGAAGTACAATATTATATTGTATACGTAGAAACATTAAAGACACTGAATCTCATCATTCTCGAGTATATTTCAGGGCATTGGAGTAATGCATTCGTGCAAAATAGTTGATTCCGAGGTGAAAACAATTCTTATTGTTCTCTGTAAACATATGAAGATAAACGATAACCAGAACCAGAATTGGTCTACAACTACGTATTGGAACAGCGAGTATGCTGTATCAGGCTGGTTTTGGTTATCGTTTATCTTCATATGTTTATAGAAAGAAATATGAAGTGTTTTCGACTCAACATTGGCGATTTTGCACGAATGCACTACTTCACGGTCATGTTACTCGAGAATGATGAGACTCAGTGTCTTGAATACTAAGTATAAAATATAATATTGTACTTCATACCAATTGAACAATTTCTTGTAGTGGAAGTATTTTATATTTGGTACTTCTGTATTGCACCTGAACTGCAGCCATTTACCCATCTAAAGATACAAGGTCCTTTTTACATATTTTTTCAGTTTACGTATATCTTCTGTTTGAAAAACTATCGTAATTTGATTACATTCGGTCTAACATAAATATATCGTACTTGGTACTTTGAACGTAAGTCTACTAATCTTACAATCTCAAAATTGGCGATTTTGCACGAAATCAGTACCTTGAAACTTTTCTGAGTATACAATATAATATTGTACTTCATGCCAACTGATCAAATTCTTCTATATTCAATATTTTATTTTTGGCACTTCTACCGCACCTGTTCTGGGGCCATTTACCCATCTAAACATACTTGGTCCTTTATCAACTAAGGTATGTGATCTGTAATTATTAATAAATGGATCATCTGCTGTTGTACGTGTAATTATATGTGTAATTCTTGTTTATTTTAATGTAAAACATATACATATATATATATTCCTAATTTAGATACAATGTATATGTGGTCGCCATAATTATATGTACATGTTTGTTCATGTACCTCTCGTACCACCCGACAAAATAAGGCAAAATAAGGAGAACCGTTGACATTAGAACGTTGATTTTTGGCATGAACGTGCATAAGGGGACTATTACCAGCAAGTTCTGAGCTGACCTACTTTTGATGAAAATTTGACCTACTTAGGTGACCTATAACATTACGCTTGAACCCCCAAGTCATCTTCCTCACCCTACCCTATTTCGTAGGTCCTGTGACGTAAGTCACACTACTCATGTTGTTAAAGGATTAATTTAAATTTTGTGCAAAGATCAGATTGTGCGGAATACGAGATATCGCGAATCCATGACAATAATTAAATAAATGTATTCATCCAACGAAAGTAAATTCTCACCCCGTGATTATAGCTTTGCGTAAAAATTGTCAATATTAAAGTCTTTGATATGTGCCTCGCTAGGTACTGGTGTCGACATCAACCAAAATACACTGTCTACACTATAAAAAGTCTGTCGTATTTATATCTGCTCAACATGCATTACCACGATTACCGAAAGTGTATATTCTCATTTTTATATTCTCGATCTAGTCCAGAGTGCCGATCTACGTAGCCCACAATCCTGCAGGAACATCCACCCAGAATATCCTCCATTTTGCTCAGGTAAGATTTCTTTAATTTGTTTATATACCACATGTAATTTACTTATATACTCGAGATATGACTATATATAAAACCGTAATAAACGCCTATCCTTTTACTATAGGGGATAGGCATATAACCGATTTTTACTATACATGGTGTTTTAAACTTTATTTTCCTAGAATTTGTCATTGAATCATCATTAGCCTGCTAGTTCATATCCCCGTTATATATTATTATTGATGCACAAACCTCAAAATGCATTTCAACTGACCGATATGATATCCACCTCACTGTAAAGATAAAACTGGAACCATGCTCAAAAACTCTGACATGGGCGGATTAGCATATCGCTAAATATTTCTATGTCCTATGTAATAATAATGGCGGCCATATGATGATTTTATTTATTGGATGAATTCCCCATATCTGTCCGTTTCTGTCAGTCTGTCTTTTTCATCATCTTCCTCATCTGTCAGAGGATTACCGGGTACCATGTCCGACACCATCGTCGCCATACAGGCTAGTTTTCATACGAAAACAAACGTTTTGATTTACCTCAGCCATTGGTGACGTGGAAAAGAAAGGGTTAATACAGTTCAAACAACGTTTTAGTGCAGTGAAAATTGGAGAAGCAGTCTGTCTGGCATCGGATTCCAACTCTGGCAACGGATTCAACTCAATATCGAATCTGTTCGAAAATTTGTTGTCGCTCTTTTGTGCCAATATGCGTATAGTTTGGATAATATATCTCATATTCTGATTTCTTTCTCCTTCTCAGGGAGTTCTCACTGATGCATTCCAGATGTTTGACTATGGAAACTCTGAAAAGAACATGCAGCATTATAATCAGGTATATCATTCTTTATCTATCATTCCGTGTATCGCTAAAGCATTAATGCGACAACATTGAAGGCGAAGGATTTTGGGTAAAACTGCAATGGGGAAATGATTTTAACTAGTATATATGGAAGCCGGATGCGGTCATCTGGTGTTTTCGCATTCTCACAACGATAATAGTATCGCCAAAATGGGAAAACGCGAAACCGCGATGCGAAGACTCGAAACGCGTTTCTCATCGCGTTTTCGCATTTTCGCATCGCGTTTTAGCGTTTTCGAGTTACTGTTATCTATGCGAAAATGGGGGAAAACGAGATGGACTCATTCGGCTCCCTTTAGTATATTAGTATAAATGTGGTAATTATAAGCTTCATATTACCCTGATATATAATTCGAATAAATGGTCTTTGTGCTTGATTTAAAGAATATTAAAGAAGAGGTTCTATCGTGATCCACCCTAAGGGCGTTAGGCGATGGTGATTCACGTTAATCTGCAGGCCTGAGGTATTCGGGATCTGTCCCATCCTAGTAAGGGGGGTCGCTTGGGGTAGAGAGCTGAAGCCTCCCTTTTATCTTACTATATACCTGAGTCAAGCTCTACAAGAAAATGTAAAATATCCAAGATGGCCGCCGTGATGACTTCACAATGACGTCATGTTTTCATTTCTCATCTATTTTTTGACCGACTTTCCGAATTCTTAATTTCTCGATTTTTTCTCTCTAAAACCAATTAATATGATAGGGAATAATAAGTTTTGGCAATATGAATTACTTTCACACTATTTTAGGCAAGAAAAATGCGAACAATAAATGAAAAAGAAATATCCCTTGATTCTTTGTCCTTTTAGGATTGTGCAAGAAGATCTACCTCTCTTGTTCCCATGTTCTGGAGCTGGGGTGAAAAGTTGGGTAGGATCGGGTTAATCACTGCCAGAAATATCTCTCCCAGAAAATAACCACAATGAAGAAAAGTGTTGCGTCGTTCCATCACGCAATTTCAGGGAAACATAAATATCTATCAGTAATTAGTTTGGGGTTTACACAGGCCTAAGAATAATATTATAGAGAAACTGGGTGCAGCCTGTTCGCAAAAATAAATAACTACTTATTTTTCTTTCAGACCACCCCTCCTCTGTATGACTTGGCAAAGTTCACCGTGCCCGTGGCTCTATTCTGGGGAGGTAATGACTGGCTTGCTGATCCTGAAGATGTGGCGATACTAATACCACAACTGAAAACTTGGGTCCTTAAGAAGGAAATCCCTCAATGGAACCATTTCGATTTTCTCTGGGGTTTGGATGCACCATCCTTGTGCTACGCTGATATCTTAAAAATCATTCACGATGGAGAACGGGAGAGAAAATGAATGACTTGAGATACGCTGTTTGGGCAATATACAGGTTAATGGTATAGATTTTTATATGAAATCGCTGGTTGACGTTTTCGTTTGAGGCGTATCGTTTTCCTGTGATTCAGTCCCCACTCATGAACTTTAATCCAGTTTTCCGAAACGACGAAAGCATGAGAACGGAAACTGTGATACAGAAAATCACAATGGGGTAACTTTAGCCTACAGGCATCATCGGTGAGTTCTATATAGATGGCGGTTATGTGGGTGTGACTCAAAATTTGCGTCTTTAGTCATGTTTTATCATTATTATTTTTTATTTTTTTTTTTCGAATGTTCTGCCTTTTGCTTCTTGAAACTAAAAGTGAACAAATTAGTTTATTTAATATTAGATACCTCTGACACCCCTGCAATTTGGCGAAGATGTTTAGCAGTTTGATATATTTGCCATCAGAATTTGGCCTGTGTCGTTCACCTGTGCCCATAACGGTGCTTTACATTTTTCGGATCTTAAAATCAGGATCTCTTAACCGATTATTTTTAAATTTGGTATGTGGGTGGTACCATAATTGTTTTCTTTCTGGATTCATTTTAAGTTTTGTAAGTGCAGACATTGTCACAAAAAGTTGGTGATTAGGTTTCATCCATTTGCCCAAAATAGTTCGCGCTAACTCCCCATGCCAACTTGCAATATTGTTTCCGGGAAAAAAATCTGAACAGCTCAACCGTAGACTGGTTATCTCCCCTACTTTTCATGGCGAAGGGCAGGAGGAAACTATGTTTGTTGTAAAATTGTGCCTTATCTGAAATAAAAGTAGTTTATTTCATATTAAGTGGTCTCTGTCATCCCTCACAATGGGACAAAGAGTTCTTGGTAGGACATTGGAACTCTTCTGCATTACGATACGCAGAGTTCTCACTTTGTTTCAAGAGTACGTTTGCAACACCTCTCTTTGCTGTAACCGATTTGTGAAAGAAGGAATGTGGGCCAAAGGTGTCTACGCGCACAAAAATAGCAGTATTATTGCATGTGAGCCTCTAATATAATAGGTCAAATTTTTTTACTATGAAATTGTAAACAATTGCACGTCTGATATTAATGTCGGATTGGCGAATAGTTGTCGTGGTGTTTTATTTCATGCAGGAAAGTCCGTATAAAACATATAAAGATAATTCTAATTCATACGAATGTCTATTGTTAACTGTGCTTTCGTTCCACATTTGGCATTGCCATGCGAAGGGGTGTTATAGTTTCAGAGGCATGCAGGAACCCCACCTCTCCCTCCCACACTTCCTCGCAAATGAAATGAGCCTTTCAACCCATTGGAAATATAGTTCTAGCCTCCCCGGCTGACATATTTCTCATACGAATTGTTCAAATGACAGTTTAAATTGAATTCTATTTGGAATTTCAAATTGAAGTTCAAATTTTAACCCCACCAGACTTGGAAGGTGGGTGGGGGAGGGGGGGACAAAATGACCCCCTTCTACCAATCTTTCTGCGCTATCTCCGGAACGACAAAAAATTGAGAGCTGAATCCCCGTGACTTCATAGTTTATAATATTGGGGTCATTTTGAGCCTATTTACATAACCCCTCGAGGAGAGGATCATCGGTGAATCCAAGGTGGTGGCCACGTGGGGCACTAAAATGCCGTTTTTGAAAATGACGTCACTATTGGGGTCATTTTGAGCCTATTTACATAACCCCTCGAGCAGAGGATCATGGGTAAATTCAAGATGGTGGCCACGTGGGGCACCAAAATGCCGTTTTTGAAAATGACGTCGCTGTGACGTCACCAGGGCAGCCATCTTAGATTTTTAAAACATTTTCTGGTAGAGCTTCACCCAAGGGTATACTGTGGTAAGTTTCATCCCCCTAGCTCGAGGGGTAAGAAAAATAATTAGCGGGGCCATTTCGCCTCCCCCCCCCCCAATTCTGGACAGGTTCAAAGGAGCTCAGGCCAGGTAGGGTTAAATTCAATTCTAATATTAAGTATCAGATTACGAAATTCAAATTTCAACTGTAAAATTCAAATTTCAGTATTAAATCTGAATATGATATGCATGCAGTATTAAGATATTTCAATGTAAATTTCAATTTCAAATTGATATATGATGTCAAAATTTTTTACTATGAAATTGTAAACAATTGCACGTCTGACATTACTGTCGGATTGGCGAATAGTTGTCGTGGTGTTTTATTTCATGCAGGAAAGTCCGTATAAAACATATAAGGATAATTCTAATTCATACGAATGTCTATTGTTAACTGTGCCTTCGTTCCACATTTGGCATTGCCATGCGAAGGGGTGTTCTAGTTTCAGATGCATGCAGGAACCCCACCTCTCCCTCCACTTCCCCGCAAATGAAATGAGCCTTTCAACCCATTGGAAATATAGTTCTAGCCTCCCCGGCTGACATATTTCTCATACGAATTGTTCAAATGACAGTTTAAATTGAATTCTATTTGGAATTTCAAATTGAAGTTCAAATTTTAACCCCACCAGGCTTGGAAGGTGGGTGGGGGGGGGGGGCAAAATGACCCCCTTCTACCAATCTTTCTGCGCTATCTCCGGAACGACAAAAAATTGAGAGCTGAATCCCCGCGACTTCATAGTTTATCATATTGGGGTCATTTTGAGCCTATTTACATAACCCCTCGAGGAGAGGATCATCGGTGAATTCAAGGTGGTGGCCACGTGGGGCACCAAAATACCGTTTTTGAAAATGACGTCGCTGTGACGTCACCAGGGCAGCCATCTTAGATTTTTAAAACATTTTCTGGTAGAGCTTCACCCAAGGGTATACTGTGGTAAGTTTCATCCCCCTAGCTCGAGGGGTAAGAAAAATAATTAACGGGGCCATTTCGCCCCCCCCCTGGACAGGTTCAAAAGAGCTTAGGCCAGGTAGGGTTAAATTCAATTCTAATATTAAGTATCAGATTGTGAAATTCAAATTTCAACTGTAAAATTCAATTTTCAGTATTAAATTTGAATATGATATGCATGCAGTATTAAAATATTTCAATGAAAATTTTAATTTCAAGTTGATATATGATGATGTTCCGAAACTAATGCGACTATATCCTCAAATCAGTCTGGAATTGATCCCGAAAAGGGGACGGATTTCATTTAACCTGGTGTATTGTGCAGCAGACCCTTTTCACAATGCATTCCTTTCATAGTGAAATTAACTTTATGCAACGTGAACAACATGGCCGTAATAACCTAGACATACAAATGGACGTGCCTGGTATAAATAGCTGGACCAGATTATATTCCCATTATTAATTCTAACACCCCACCGTTTTGAACACAGACAACAATTTCCGGAAAGGCCTTGGTGTAAGACCTCGCAATGAAAAGGTACGGTACTGGACAAGAGACTGACAATACAAATTGCAGTAGATTCTTCGTTAGTTATATTTTGGGGGTCTTACAACAAATCGTTGCCACATTTCCATCTTTTCAAGCGTCTTATATTTTCACCCGGCAACTACATTTTGTAGATGTCAGTTAGACTGTGACAGTCAAGACAGAAATGTAAATGTGCC
Source organism: Hanleya hanleyi (assembly GCA_036873755.1). Classification (NCBI taxonomy): domain Eukaryota; kingdom Metazoa; phylum Mollusca; class Polyplacophora; order Lepidopleurida; family Hanleyidae; genus Hanleya; species Hanleya hanleyi. The sequence goes on from JAVTVY010028573.1 coordinate 17,946, forward strand.
ATGCGCTGAAATGGAGAATGCTAGGGGTCTGCTAATCCATATTCATGAAGGTCGATCTACTTTCGACAGCGATTGTGTGATTGCTTAACAGTAAGGAATCCCAGAAATCAGTTCGTCAGTTTCGCCTAAGTCCAGCAACCGGGCTTGCTGACTTACGGGCGTAAATGGCAGAATGTCAGTCAAGATTCTAAACTACAGCTTCAAATCTGTGGCAGAAATATATTGGATTTGGACCAACGTTCATGTCACTTAATTTATAAACTGAATGGACAGTATCTTATTAGCTTCCTAACATGAAAATTCTGACATATCTTCCTGCATTACGATTGACAGTCTGGGGAAGTATGATAGCAATCCATTTCCTGTCTAGTGCTTGTCTTAACAGACGTGTTTCGAACTCACGCCCTTAGTGACGATAGCCATACACGTTAACCATTCGGGCCAGGAGACACATTACTAATGTGTGTGTAAAAACTATATTTATGCTTCGCTAATATGATTGTTATACCCAGAAAAACTATGAGTCATTATCTTGGGTTTGATAGTTGGGACCTGCACACGCGCGTCGTTAGAACTTGTCTCCTCTCCATACGACTCTGGAGTATCGGAGGGAGAGATTCGATAATAGCGGTGTGCGAAACGTCAAATCTTATAATACTGAAAACGTATTCTCTTTTCCTGATTACAAGCGTCTGCTCCGTCATTCATAATTCAGCCGCCTTCCATTAAAGAATATCCGCGTCCATAATCCCAAGACCTATTCCATATTCCATATAACAGTATTAGCATCAAATTCAAATAGACAATCATAGTAAACATAAACATAGGCTAGTTTCCTGTAAGAGAAGCGGTCAACAGTTTTCAATGATGCTGGCAAGACATCATGATGTTCCAAAAATATCAAATCCGTATCGCTGATCAGTATTCTTAATTCTTAAGTCGTCATCCAGAGAATGATGTATCTCAGTCACGCTTTGATTGTGACTGCTCATATGAGTACCATGAGGGTCTTGAAGTACATGGGTTCATGCGACCTCTAGCCCCGGGTTAAACGGAATTAGACACAAGTTACGAAACGTAACGCCATCAATCTTGCACGCTACTCTCGTATTTTGCTATCAGCATGCGATATGTATCGCCAAATTTGAGAAACCTTGAGTGGAGGCGCTTGGCGATATAGCCCTGTTTTATAAGTTTCTGTAGCAATGTGTTGTGACGTTGATTAAAATCGTCCCATTTAACACAAGATCTAGAAATTGCTACTAGGCGTGATACGTATACGCCATATGCAGGTCGCACTGGAATATTACCGTCCAGAAAGGGATAGTTTACGATGTCGAAATTGTAATCATCTCTTTTTGCCATAAATTCAACGAGAGAGAAGGCCCGCTTCATTTTTATACAGATATAGGTCTAAATATGATGTGCCTGTAGGGCTATCTGTAGTTTCCTTCAAATCCAGTGAAGGTGGATATATCCGTCACTGCGTCATTGATATAGCGATTATCTACAGCGAGAAGATCGTATATATAGCGTTTGGTAAATGAGTAGGAACGGGCTTTGAATGGATCGGTTTTTGAAAGCGTCTGCATATAGTCATATTCATAAGAGAACAGATATAGGTCAGCCAACAGGGGTGCACAATTAGTACTCCTTGGAATACCTATATGCCATTGATATATTGTGTTGCCAAATTTCACATAGATATTTTTAATGAGAAATTCAAGCAACATCTCATTAATGGTATCTCTTGTATGTAATAGAGCTAAAGAATGCTTTATGGCTTCCGACATTAATATATCTACGATCAGTTTTCTTGAACACAAATATTATTAATGAACTTAGACGGTCAATAAGGTCCTGATGAGAGATTGTAGTATAGAGAGTCGAGAAATTCCATGTGGATACATGTCTGTACGGTATGTGACCTTTAGCATCAAATTCTTCCGTAAGACATTTTGAGTTATTCAATATCCACATACATTCAACGCCAAAGGTTTCAGAAATAGTGGCGCAATACCTTTCCCAAAATGCTTTTACCTCTTGAAGGTCCCTCGTCAACAGGGTTGAAAGAAGCTTGGTGGTTCAGCTTCTGGAATCAGCTATGAATCTAGCTTTGTATGGTGATTTATGCAGTTTGAGAGTCCAGTATACTTTTGGTATGTCGTTATGATTGGTTGAAAGACAAATACCTCTTTCCCTGAGAAACCTTTTGTAATTGTTAAATAAATCTTCCAGAGTAAATGCAGTTTGGGAGTAGGTAGACGTATTTAATGATGATATGTTTACACTCAATTCTTTAACCAGCACCTGGTAATAGTAATATTTACATATACACATTATATTATCTGGAGCTTTGTCTGCTGGGACAATGACGAATTTTCTCTGGAGAATTGCTAGAACTTCCTGCGAATTGAGGTTTCTCAGTATTTGTTTTGCTTGGGGAAGGTTAATTCTGTCAATATGGCGGATTGTTTCGACGACCTTGCTCTTGGTGAGGTCCAGCCAATCAGCGAGTACTGTAGGTTTAAATTTTTCTCGCTTAGACCAATCAATAACGTACTGTTTGAATGCAGACAGGACTAGCTTCTGGTCGGCCTTCAGATTTATTCTTCTCGGCTCTCTTTATTCTTTCCGACTCAGTCTGAGTCTGAATACCCGAGTCTGTTACACCAATTTCTTAGCTCATTTCAGTATCCTTCCATACTCATTCGGGAGAAGAGTCTCAAAAGCAAGTAGCAGTAAACCCATTTTGGGATGATTAGTCGCTTATGATTTCTGCGTATGACCACTCGGCCAATCTCCATTCCGGTCATGACCTGTCTCCTCTTTTGGTGATGAGGTGTCTTCACATCTGGTGATGAGGTGTCCCCTCGTCCGGGGACGACGTGTCTCCTTATCCGGTCACGACGTTACTTCCGGTGATGACCTCACTTCCGGTTATGACGAGTGCAGTGAGAAGAGATGAGTGAGAAATTATTGTAGTCCGCAGATATATTTGAGCGGATATTTGTTTAGGAAGGAAGTTATCAGAGATCAAGGAGACTATGAGAGATGTTTTTCCGGAGATGACGTCAATTTCATCAAGGTCAAAGGCCAACACATGTGTGCGATGACATCACTTCCGCGTTATGGCATTACGATATTGTGTTAAGGCGTTAAGAATTAGTGTCAATTCCATGGGCTATCGTGTTATAATGTAGACCAATCGGGGCTTCTGAGCTACCTCTCTATGGCGTTGAAGCGTTAAGATAGATGTTTGCGGGCCTTACTGTGTTACGTCTATAAAACCAACTCTATCCCAAAGGCTTGTACAGTCGACGCCGCACCGCCAACATGGTTTATCGTTGCCCTGATTGCGGACGAACGTGTACCATACATTACGATATTATGCGGCACCCGGGAAATATACATGGGTACAGAGAGACAGATAGGGTAGAAGCCAATGAGCCCACTGAGGCAGATAATGATGCAAATGCTGTTGAGAGTCTACCCACTGATACCGAGATCCTACCAAATGGCAGCCGGGCTGAACGATCGGCCATTGATAGACAGGTTACATCACAGCCTAAGGGAACCCATATTTTGGGATCGTATTGTGACAGCGGCCATTAATACCCACGCTGCGATACCCAAAATGCGAGAACAGCCTTTTCAGGATATGCTGCTGATACAGTATTCTAGTCTGCCCGAAGACACTTAGTGAGGACCAAAGCGACTGGACGGTCATTTGAACAAGAACAAGAGCACATGACCGAAGATTGACGCAGCACAAGGGCATTTTCTCAAAGGACGGCTTCTAACTGGACAATAGCGAACAAGGCAGAAGACTGAACCCAACCTGTAACCATCTGGGCCATCTATACGCCGTAAAGACTGGCAGGGGTGGATGTAAAATTCCAGGGGAATAAATGCAGAAAACGTACTAGACAGGCCGTCAAATGGGTTCAGGTTAGGATTTGGGGAGGGTATCCCCTGGGATCGTATATATCCATTTTCAGCCAACTTTCGGCAACTATATGAGGGAATTCCCCGAAATCAACACCACGTGATGTCGTCTGCCAAATCAGCTAAACTCTACCGACGTGACCCCTCCGTAACCCGCCATTTTCGAGTCACGTGCTGTCCTACTTGTTGGATGATACGAAAATTATTCATATCTGTATCTTTTGTAAGCTCAGACAATATATGTTTCCAGAAGTAGTATGAAAAGCCTGTAATTTATCAGATTTCTCGAGTCTGTTCTCGGCCGGATGAAGACCAAACACTATACGGTAAGTTACCGGATGGCGAAGTGTACGCAGTAGTTACATTCAACTTACCAGAACAGGGAAATAAGTTCATCATTGGTGGGGGATACCCTCCCCAACTCCTAACCTGAACTCATTTGACGGCCTGTCTAGTCCGTTTTCTGCATTTATTCCCCTGAAATTTTACATCCACCCCTGCCAGTCACGTGATTTAACCGCCCATCCCCTGACCGGCCTCGACGAGCGCTTCACGTTGATACCTTGCCCGATCGCTCTGGACCCATATGGGCCCACCGAGACCCTAAAGCATCCACCCAAATGCCCATTTTCTACTACTGCCCGATATCATGCCGCCCGATTGACGTCGTACCGCAGGAATACTAATAAATTTCACAGCTATATACTACTTAACCTTCGTTCCAGTGACCATAGCTTTCACTCAAGTGGAGGCAGTTTAAACTAATAAACTGAAGTGGCGACAGTTTACACTCAAGTTAAGATAGCTTACGATCAAGTGAAGATAATTTACACTCAAGTGGAGATAGTTTTTACCGAAGATGAGATAGTTTACACTCAAGTAGCGTATATAAGTGGTGATACTTTATTCTTAGGTTGGATATGTTTTCACTGCAATAGTTCAAACTCAAGTGGATATAGTTTATAATCAGTTAGGAAATGTGAATGTTCATATAATGATAGTTTGCCCTCAGGTGTAAATAGTTTGCCCTCGCTTGAAAATAGTTCCTGCTGCAGTGGTCAAGATTTCACTCAAGTGGGAAGTAATGTTGGTCGTGTTGGAAATCATTTACCCCAGAAAAAAATAATTAACACTCGAATTGAAGTAGTTTGCACTCAATTTTACATCTGAAGGGAATACTTTACCCAACCGGAGATACGTTGTACTTCATTGGCGACAATTTACACTCAAGTGGAATTAAATCACACTCCACGTTCACGTTCTAGTGGAAACATTTCACACTCGTGTGAAAATTATGTTAATTCTGCAACTGGAGATTTTCATTGTGCAAGTGGGAATGTTGTCCGGTTCAAATAGGTACAAATGCTTCAACCAAAAGCGAAAATAATTAACATCTGGGTGTAAATATATAAACCTAGGTGCAATTAAACCTTCAATAGCAAACAAATTCGAATACATGATAATAAGTAACACACGAAGAGATTATGTCGCTTAATTGGATGTATTATTCAATGTCTTACGGGAAATTAAGGGAAGTCTCGTTATCTCCTCTACTGATGCTAACTACAGGCACTTCTGAACAGCTAAAATCTATTTCCAGAAGTTTCAGTGTTTTTTAATTTCAATGTAATCATTTGCAAAAACTTCATTCCAGTAATAATAATATTCCAATAGATGCCTCTTCACTGAGTGGAGTTCTAATCTCGTGTGGCTACGACTTATAACCACTACACCATTCTCCAAGGTCTTGACTTTTTACTGAAATGGATAAACACTAACATTTACGTCGTCATATTGGAGCTGAATTCCCAACAGTATAGGAAACAAATATTACCTCGCACATCGATGGCGCAGGTGACGATGTAGGTGTTGTAACAAAGGCAACATCAATTTGTTGTAATGTAATCCCTGTAGATTTCCTATAACAAAAATCATGGGTCGTTCCCTCGCATATCCATGTCGGTATATTACATCTGGGCTTAAATGTGAGGTGTTCGTGTCAATTCCAGAAAATGTCAAAACAGTTGGATTCAGATAAACAAGTTTAATAAAATATACGTATGACTACACTGAAAGTCAAAGTGCATCTCGTGGAGAAAATGTCGATTTTTTCCCACGCGAGAATAATGGTGCGCTAATGAAGGAAGTTTTTGTTCCGGTTTTTACAGCCCATGTCTATGGTGGTGTGACTTCCCAGAGAGTAGATTGGGTAGACTGTGATGTTAAATTCTGGCTGATTACGCATGCGTAGTTGAGTTGTCAGGTTACAACGTGATATTATCATGTTTGATGGATATATTGGAAAACTGTATAAATTTTTCCAAACCTCGTTTATGACGAATAGGTATGCAGATGGTAAGTTTGTGTATCTTATCTTGGTTTGGCCCGATATCGGACAGTTCGAAAAGAAACCGGGACAGTTACAATAATCGATGTGCAGTGTTGTCAAGTTCAAAACAATCCAAACAAACTTGAGCGAAAGGTTCACTCAGATAAGTGTGAATATTGTTTCCATCCAGTGAAAAAGAAAGTGAAAACAAAACTGAGTTGATTTTTGTTCTCAGGTAGAAAAATCTATAAAGTTTGAGAAAAATTCAACACCCAAGCTTGAGATATAATCGCCCACTATTGAATTGCGAGGTACGGCTTATGGCGTTGGACACACCGGTTCTCGTCAGATCACCGTTGAGCTCGGTCAATATTTGGATGGGTGACCGGGTGCTGTACTGGCTGGGCTTTTCCAAGGTAATAGGAACTGTGAGCACTCTCGTCACGGTTCTGGCACATGTAGGCACCATCGTGATATGACTGAAACAAGGATGAAAACGACGTTAAACACTACTACTCACTCCTATTGAATTGCGGAACCATTCAAGCTTGGGATATAACCATCCACGATTGATTTGAGGAATCACTCAAGCTCGAGATAAAATCTCCCGCCATTCATTTGACGAATCACTCAATTTTGGGGTATAATCACCCAGGACTGATTTAAGTAATCACTAAAGCTTGGGATATAATCATCAACGATTTATTTGAAGAATGAAATCAGTCTTGGGATATAACCACTCACGGTTGACTGGTGAATCAGTCAAGCTTGGGATATACTCACTCACGATTGACTGGTGAATCAGTCAAGCTTGGGATATAACCACTCACTGTTGACTGATGAATCAGTCAAGCTTGAGATATACTCACTCACGATTGATTTGACGAATGACTCAATCGTGGGTTATAATTCCCAACAGTTCACACGCGGTTGATTTTAAGGAATCACTCATGTTCCGTTTTTGCACTCAACAAGTAAAGTTCACTCACTTTGAGTGGCATTCCACGCACAGACAAGTGATTCTTTCACTAAACACTTTCGTGAAATAAATTTCCACTGCACTCTTACTTGGGTGAAATGTATTAATTGTTTTAGAGAGTAGCTAATTATCGGCATATCTGGATAAATCAGTCATGGTAAACTTGATATATCTTCTAGAATGCGGGCGACGGAGAGCACACGGTGAAAATTATGAAATGCCTATCGACATTTATCTATAAGCTTACTCCTAAGGATTTAGCATCGCAAACAACATCTTGGAACTGAGATAACTTGACATTCCTCAGACCTCCTGAAGTCATACAACAGATGAAGATGGTCATGCGTGACATTTTCTCTTTTTCATGGGAAATCTCCGCTATAATTTTTGAAACAAAAGCCTTGAACCACAGCGACATTATACACATCATTGCAGCTTTACCCCGGAAAGGACGGGGATATACGACCATGCTTTAACCCAGACAGGAGGATGAAGGGTTTGTATGGCTTATGCCGGACAAGGTGGGGGAGGGGCGGTATGTTTTATCCACGACAGGTGCAGAGGTAGTGCTGGGGTTGGGGGGGGGGGGGGGGGTGGTAGAGAAAGAGCAAAGCTAGTAGTAATGACCTTTCATTCTGCATATCATTAAATTTTCAGATGTCAATACTGCAAGATTTGCTCCCAGTCACGTAAATGATCATTTATTCCAGAGGTCACTGCCGATTACGACATTGACCGTATTTACTGGTAGAGGTCAACCAGAGCGGTTTGACTCCCCAGTCACTTCAATGTTAATTTACTTCCTGATTGCACTTCCGATCACGTGCGACACAGCGAGCGAGAAACGGACCAGTTATCGAGCTACTTTTAATCACTGGAGTAGCTTGAACCAACGAAACTAAGATGGACGAGGCTGAAGTCCAGAGGCTGACCCCATTAGTGGACCTGCTTTTCAACATCGGTACTCACTTTTGCCTAGTACCCTTTCTGAAAGTGAAAGGAAAGTCTCTTTATCTTCACTATGGATGCCAAATATGGGCACTTCAGAATAGTTAAAAACTATTATCCGATATTTTAATTTTTATTATTATAATTTTTCCCCCTTTTTAATGTAGTCATTTGCAGGAATAATATCAAGGGGACTGAGCGGAATTCTAATCTCTTGTGACTACGATTGATAGCTGGTGCCAACAATCTCCAAGGTGTAGCTTTTTTGTTTGGAAAGTTTGCACTTTTTGCAAATGTGAAATCCTGTACATTTGACTTTTTACTGAAATAGACAAAAACTAACATTTCCGTCGTAATGTCGGAGCTAAATTCCCAACAGTATAGCAAACATATATTGCATCGCACATTGATGAGGCTGGTGACACCCTGGCTAGCTGGTGTAACAAATACGGCAACCGAAATTTATTTTTAATGTCATCCCTGCAGTATTTCTTATAAAAAATGCATGGGTCCTTCTCTCGCATGTCCATAGATGTACATTAGTGTAAGTGGGCTTAAATGTTTGGTGTTTCCTGGGAATCACAGAAAATGTCAAAACAGTTGGATTCAAATAAACAAGTTCAATAAAATATACGTATGCTCTTTTCGGTCGGCCAAAGCGTCATGAAGTGAAGAAAATATCGATTTCTTGTCCACGCGGGAAATTGGGCTCCCAGGTGGACGGAGCTGGTGTGTTGTGCCTTTTTCAGAGAATAAATTGGGTAGATTGTAATGTTAAATTAATGAGTTACCAGGCTACAACGAGGAATATCATGCTTGATGGATATCTTGGAAAACGTCACGAACTAGATGAGTTCAAACCTCATTTTGAAAAGTAAGCAAATGCTAGGCTGTGTATCTTATCCTAGCTTGGGATTGACCCGATATCAGTCAGTTCAAAGAAACCGGTGTGATGGATAAGAATGTCTTGGTGATTAGTGTCCCTTGTCATATCCTTTTTCTATTAAAACTAAGAATGGACACTTGTCTCCAGTGTCCTAGCTATAGCTGGGTTAGAAGATAGCTGGACCACTGGAAGTTCTTAGCCTGCAAACGGAAACAATTTCCTTGACCAGAGAAATAGATACTCAATTTCACTGTGTTGTCGAGTTCTAAACACTCTAGAACATTTGAGTGAGAGGTTCACTCATACAATTGTGAACATTGATTCCATTCAAGCTGAATTAAATCAATCTTCATGTGACTTTTATTCTCTGGTTGAAGAATCACTCGAGCTAGTGATTTGACTGATTTGAGGCATGGCTTAATCTTTGGATATAATCACTCACGATTGATTTGAGTAATCATTAAATCCTGGGATCTAATAACCCAAGATTGATTTGAGGAATCCACCAAGGTTGGGATCAAATAACACAAGATTAATTTGAGTAATCACTCAAGCTTGGGATCAAATCACGCACGATTTATTTGAGGAATCACTCAAACTTTGGATCTAATCACCCACGATTGATTTGAGGAATCATTCAGACTTCGAATCTAATCACCCGCGATTGATTCTAGGACTTATTCAAGCTCTGGGTCTAATCACAAACTTGAGTACAATCATCCGTGAATAATTTGAGGAATCACTCAAACTTGGGATCTAATTGCGCAAAACTGACTTGTCGAGCTTGAAATCAAGCTTGAGCTCACTCAAGCTTGAAATCTAATCACCCTCGATTAATTAAAGCTTGCGATCTTATCATCCATGATTGATTTGATGAATCCCCCAAGCTTGGGACATAAGCACCCACGATTGATTTGTTGAATCACACAAGCTTGGGGTAAAATAAAACACGATTGATTTGTGGAATCACTCGTGCTTGGGATATAATCACCCACGGTTGATTTTATGAATCACTCAAGCTTGGGCTGTAATCACCCACGATTGATCTGAGGAATCACTCAAACTTGAGCTATAATCATCCACGATTGATTTGACGAATCACTCAAACTTGGGATACAATCAGGCACGATTGGTTTGATGAATCAATAAAGCTTGGAGTAAGATCACCCACGATTGATTTGAGGAGTCACTCAAGCTTGGGATATAATCCATTCACGATTGATTTTATGAATCACTCAAACTTGTGATATAATTACCCCACAATTGGTTAGATGAATCACTCAAGCTTGGAATACACTAAACCCACGCTTGATTCGAGGAACCACTCAAGCTTAGGATATAATCACCCACGATTGATTTTAGGAATCACTCAAGCTTGGGCTGTAATCACCCGCGATGTATTAGAGGAATCACTCAAGCTTGAGATATAATCACCCACGATTGATTTTAGGACTCACTCAAGCTTGGGCTGCAATCACCCGCGATGTATTAGAGGAATCACTCGAGCTTGAGATATAATCACCACGATTGATTTAAGGAATCACTCAAGCTTGGGATATTCTCCCCCTATAATTGATTTGAGGAATCACTTAAGCTCGGGCTATAATAACACGGTTTTATTAGAGGAATCACTCAAGCTTGAGATATTCTCACCCCATAATTGATTTGAGTAATCACTTAAGCTTGGGCTATAATAATCCGGTTTTTATTAGAGGAATCACTCAAGTATGGGATGTATTCACCCCATAATTGATTTGAGGAATCACTTAAGTTTGGGCTAAGATCACCCAGTTTTTATTAGAGGAATCACCCAAGCTTGAGATATTCTCACCCCATAATTGATTTGAGTAATCACTTAAGCTTGGGCTATAATAATCCGGTTTTATTAGAGGAATCACTCAAGTATGGGATGTATTCACCCCACAATTGATTTGAGGAATCACTTAAGTTTGGGCTAAGATCACCCAGTTTTTATTAGAGGAATCACCCAAGCTTGAGATATTCTCACCCCATAATTGATTTGAGTAATCACTTAAGCTTGGGCTATAATAATCCGGTTTTATTAGAGGAATCACTCAAGTATGGGATGTATTCACCCCACAATTGATTTGAGGAATCACTTAAGTTTGAGCTAAGATCACCCAGTTTTTATTAGAAGAATCACCCAAGCTTGAGATATTCTCACCCCATAATTGATTTGAGTAATCACTTAAGCTTGGGCTATAATAATCCGGTTTTATTAGAGGAATCACTCAAGTATGGGATGTATTCACCCCACAATTGATTTGAGGAATCACTTAAGTTTGAGCTAAGATCACCCAGTTTTTATTAGAAGAATCACCCAAGCTTGAGATATTCTCACCCCATAATTGATTTGAGGAATGACTTAAACTTGAGATATAATCGCCCGGTTTTTATTAGAGGAATTACTCAAGCTTGGGACATAAATACTGACGATTAATTTTAGAAACCCTTTAACCTTGGGATATAATCACTCACGATTTATTTGAGGAATCCCCCAAGCTTTTGATATGCTCATCCAACGATTGATTTGAGGAATCACTCAAGCTTTGGATATGCTCATCGAACGATTGATTTGATGAATCACTCAAGCTTGGGATATGCTCATCCAACGATTGATTTGAGGAATCACTCAAGCTTGGGATATGCTCATCCAACGATTGATTTGAGGAATCACTCAAGCTTGGGATATGCTCATCCAACGATTGATTTGAGGAATCACTCAAGCTTGGGATATGCGCATCCAACGATTGATTTGAGGAATCACTCAAGCTTGGGATATAATCACTCACATTGTTGCCGGTTTGTCTTCGAGGGCGGGGCGGGGGGAGAATTGCAAAGGTATGTTAGTCTATCATTAATATTTAATTACTGAACTAAAATCAATTTGGATTTCATACGAATTTTTTTGGTAGATAACAGACACGATTGCCATTATGTTGGGCTTTCATGGCTGACTGCCAACCCTCCCCCACTTTCCCTTTTCTCATTCCGTCCTACTTATAATTCTTGTAATTGTGTAGATGTAAGTTTTGGTCACTGGAACAATTGCTGTGATCGATTGAGTAAATATTAAATGATATCAGAAAACATTAAATCATATCAACAAATATTTACAGCTATATTCAAATCATTTAAAAGTACCATCATCACATTTAGTGATATCATCAAACCATTTGATGATATCACTGAATGATCCACTGATATCAACCAACTATTGGATAATATCAGCAAATAATTTTGTGATATATCCAAATGTTTGACATTTGATGATATCATTAAATATGGCGAAATGGTCGAAGAAGGAACGGATTATATAGCATTCTATGCTTCATGTTCAGAATGAGGAGAATTGACTGGTACAGGAGAGCAAACATTAACTTTCATGATTAAATTTAATTACAAGCGTCTGGTCCGTCATTCATAATTCAGCCGTCGTCCATTAGAGAATATCCGCGTCCATAATCCAAAGACCTATTCCATATTCCATACAACAGCATTAGCACCAAATTCAAAAGGACAATCATAGTATACACAAACATAGGCTTGTTTCCTGCAAGAGAGAGGCGGTCAACAATTTTCAATGATGCCGGCAAGACATCATGATGTTCCAAAAATATCAAATTCGTATCGCTGATCAGTATTCTTAATCCATAATATTCGTTGTAAAGTCGTCATCTAAAGAATGATGTATCTCAGTCACGCTTTGATTGTGGCTGTTCATATAAGTACCTTGAGGATCTTGAAGTACATGGGTTCATACGGCCCCTAGCCACGGATTAAGTTACGAAACGTAACGCCATAGATCTTGCACGCTACCCTCGTATTTTGCTATCAACATGCGATATGTGTCGCCAAATTTGAGAAACTTTGAGTGGAGGCGCTTGGTGGTGTAGCCCTGTTTTATAGGTTTCTGCAACAATGTTTTGTGACGCTGATTAAAATCGTCACATTTAACACAGGATCTAGCAAATGCTACTAGGCGTGATATGTATACGCCATATGCAGGTCCCACTGGAAAATTACTGTCCAGAAAGGGATAGTTTACGATGTCGAAATTGTAATCATCTATTTTGTCATACAATCGACGAGAGAGAAGGCCCGCTTCATTTTATACAGATATAGGTCTAAATACGATGTTCCTGTAGGGTTAAAGAAAAAGTTGAACCTACAGTACTCGCTGATTGGCTGGATCTCACCAAGAGCAAGGTCGTTGAAACAGTCCGCCATATTGACAGAAGTACTCTTCCCCAAGCAAAACCAGTACTGAGAAACCTCATTTCGCAAGAAGTTCTAGCAAATCTCCAGAGTAAATTCGTCATAGTCCCAGCGGACAGGGCTCCGAATGATGTAATATTCATGTGTAAATATTACTATTGCCAGGTGCTGGTTAAGGAGTTGAGTGTAGACATACCTTCATCAGGTGCGTCTACTTGCTCCCAAACTGCATTTACTCTGGAAGATTTATTTGACAATCACAAAAAGTTTCTCAGGGAAAGAGGTATTTGTCTTCCAACCAATCATAACGACATACCAAAACTATACTGGACTCCCAAAATGCATAAATCACCATACAAAGCTAGATTCATAGCTGGGTCTAGAAGCTGCACCACCAAGCTTCTTTCAACCCTATTGACGAGGGCCCTTCAGGAGGTAAAAGCATTTTGGGAAAGGTATTGCGCCACTATTTCTAAGAACTCTGGCGTTGAATGTATGTGGATATTGAAAATCTCAAAATGTCTTACGGAAGAGCTTGATGCTAAAGGTCACATACCGTACAGACATGTATCCACATGAGATTTCTCGACTCTCTATACTACAATCCCTCATCAGGACCTTATTGACCGTCTAAGTTCATTAATAGTATCTATGTTCAAGAAAACTCATCGTAGATATATTAATGTCAGAAGCCATAAAGCATTCTTTAGCTCTACTACATACAAGAGATATCATTCATGGGATGTTTCTTTGTTTATAGAGTTGCTTGAATTTCTCATTAAAAATATCTATGTGAAATTTGGCAACACAATATATCAGCAGCATATAGGTATTCCAATGGGTACTAATTGTGCACCCCTGTTGGCTGACCTGTATCTGTTCTCTTATGAATATGACTATATGCAGGCGCTTTCAAAAACCGATCCATTCAAAGCCCGTTCCTTCTCATTCACCAAACGCTATATAGACGATCTTCTCGCTGTGGATAATCGCTATATAAATGACGCAGTGAAGGATATATATCCACCTTCACTGGATTTGAAGGAAACTACAGATAGCCCTACAGGCACATCATATTTAGATCTCTATCTCTATAAAAATGAAGCGGGCATTCTCTCTCGTCGACTTTATGACAAAAGAGATGATTACAATTTCGACATCGTAAACTATCCCTTTCTGGACAGTAATATTCCAGTGGGACCTGCATATGGCGTATACATATCTCGCTTAGTAGCATTTGCTAGATCCTGTGTTAAATGTGACGATTTTAATCAACGTCACAAAACATTGGTGCAGAAACTTAAAAAACAGGGCCATTCCACCAAGCGCCTCCACTCAAAGTTTCTCGAATTTGGCGATACATATCGCATGCTGATAGCAAAATACGAACGTAGCGTGCAAGATCTATAGCGCTACGTTTCGTAACTTGTGTTTAATTCCGCTTAACCCGGGGCTAGGGGCCGTATGAACCCATGTACTTCAAGATCCTCATGGTACTCATATGAACAGGCACAATCAAAGCGTGACTCAGATACATCTTTTTTTAGATGACGACTCTATAACGAATATTATGGATTAAGAATACTGATCAGCGATACGGATTTGATATTTTTGGAACATCATGATGTCTTGCCGGCATCATTGAAAACTGTTGACCGCTTCTCTCTTGCAGGAAATAAGCCTATGTTTATGTATACTATGATTGTCTTTTTGAATTTGGTGCTAATACTGTTATGTGGAAAATGGAATAGGTCTTTGGATTATGGACGCGGATATTCTCTAATGGACGACGGCTGGATTATGAATGACGGACTAGACGCTTGTAATCTGTAGTTTTCTTCAAATCCAGCGAAGGTGGATATATATCCTTCACTGCGTCATTTATATAGCGATTATCCACAGCGAGAAGATCGTCTATATAGCGTTTGGTGAATGAGAAGGAACGGGCTTTGAATGGATCGGTTTTGGGAAGCGCCTGCATATAGTCATATTCATAAGAGAACAGATATAGGTCAGCCAATAGGGGTGCACAATTAGTACCCATTGGAATACCTATATGCTGTTGATATATTGTGTTGCCAAATTTCACATAGATATTTTTAATGAGAAATTCAAGCAACTCTATCAACAAAGAAACATCCCATGAATGATATCTCCTGTATGTAGTAGAGCTAAAGAATGCTTTATGGCTTCGGACATTAATATATCCACGATCAGTTTTCTTGAACACAGATACTATTAATGAACTTAGACGGTCAATAAGGTCCTGATGAGGGATTGTGGTATAGAGAGTAGCGGAATCCCATGTGGATACATGTCTATACGGTATGTGACCTTTAGCATCAAGTTCTTCCGTAATTACAAGCGTCTAGTCCGTCATTCATAATCCAGCCGTCGTCCATTAGAGAATATCCGCGTCCATAATCCAAAGACCTATTCCATATTCCATATAACAGTATTAGCACCAAATTCAAAAAGACAATCATAGTATACATAAACATAGGCTTGTTTCCTGCAAGAGAGAAGCGGTCATCAGTTTTCAATGATGCCGGCAAGACATCATGATGTTCCAAAAATATCAAATCCGTATCGCTGATCAGTATTCTTAATCCATAATATTCGTTGTAAAGTCGTCATCTAAAGAATGATGTATCTCAGGTTCATACGGCCCCTAGCCCCGGGTTAAGCGGAATTAGACACAAGTTACGAAACGTAGCGCCATAGATCTTGCACGCTACGTTCGTATTTTGCTATCAGCATGCGATATGTATCGCCAAATTTGAGAAACTTTGAGTGGAGGCGCTTGGTGGAATAGCCCTGTTTTATAAGTTTCTGCAACAAATATTGATTTTGAGTTTTTCAATATCCACATACATTCAACGCCAGAGTTTTTAGAAATAGTGGCGCAATACCTTTCCCAAAATGCTTTCATCTCCTGAAGGGCCCTCGTCAACAGGGTTGAAAGAAGCTTGGTGGTGCAGCTTCTAGAACCAGCTATGAATCTAGCTTTGTATGGTGATTTATGCATTTTGGAAGTCCAGTATACTTTTGGTATATCGTTATGTTTGGTTGGAAGACAAATACCTCTTTCCTTGAGAAAGGTTTTGTGATTGCTACATATATCTTCCAGAGTAAATGCAGTTTGAGAGTAAGTAGATGCCATCGCTAATTCACTTGCTGATGATTGGTAGTAAAAGGGAATCTTGATACCCATTGAGCTTTGACCTTTGTGGCGTCAGTCACTTCCGATTCTGGTCACGTGACCGGAAGTGAACTTCGACCCTTGCGCATGCGCACAATACCAGCTGAAATGATACACATGGGTCAAAGGTCAATGGGTATCAATGACTGAAACCGGAAGTGAGTTCACAAAGGTCAAAGGTCATTGGGTATCAAGATGCGTGCAAGATCGTCACGTCACGTTTCGTAACTTGTGTCTCATTCTAATTAACCCTGGCTACGGCCTAGTAACAGCATGGTGTCTGGGATACAAGCGCAAACCAGTGCAGTTATGTCAGAATATGGTATTTCGGAGCTGAAAAAGGAGCAGCTGAAGATATTGTTTATTTATATTTATACCATTAATACAATAATATATGGCTGTATTTTGGATAAGCAGGACTGTGTAGTCCAGACTACTACACTGTGGACCCTGTCCTGAAAACCGAGCTACGACGAGGCAAGATGGGTTCATCTCGTGAAATGGCAAGGTTCGTTCAAATCCTGGGTCCCGGACAAACAGGTAAAATGGCTTTTAAATCAGGAACCACAGCCGTCAGCGTTCATTCCACGCTCGACCAAGAAAACAGTGCTATGGACAAAATGTACCGTCTCTGAACACGGCCTATTGAAAATCGTGCAAGCAAAAGTGGGCTTTGTGGTGGCATTGCTACTACTGCGGACGATATTACAGAAAGGCGGCTTTATCGGGGCCATCTTAGCCCCGTTGGCTGCCTTCGTGCTAGGTTAACTGTTGGATGGACTCTTCGGTCGACAACGAACCACACGAAAAATTGACTCTAGTGCATCCACGCATCCTTCAAACTCTACAATATCCGTATACGATCCCACCTTTGTACACGCTCGATCAAGAGATGCTACAGATTCTACAACAACCCGACTTAAGCGACAACGAGAAAGTACAAAGGTACAATCAGACTCTTCAACGATACATCACGTACATGGGGAAATACAAGACCCCCTCGTCTGAACCAAGCCCAGTGTCGTCACACAGCCAATACAATGCATACAACCCGCCCCACTTTCCCCGCAGCCGCCATCACCAGGTATGCCATCCTCAACCCCACAGTGGGATGGCATACGAAGTCATTAGATTCTACCCCGTCGTTTTAGAGGGGATGGATTGTTGCCGGAGCAGTTGAAAGACAATCCGAACATGTCCTGAAGCGAGAAAGGTGAACTTCTGGTCCACAACCAAGTGGTGCCCAGCATCCATATCGTGGATTTGGTGAATGATCTGATGCATCAGCGCTGGTCACATGTGGCGCCCAAATGACAGGAGTCTTCCGCTCATGGGTTGATAGACATCCACGAATCACAAGAGATGGTCAGAAATTCATAGCGTTGGGCTTCAATGCAGCAGAAGACGCCCTTGACACCACTCCACATGTCCGCCAATCGAGATCCATGACATGGCATAAATCAGTGCGGCAATCACAACGCAGAGAACAGGCCACCGAGGACTGGGAACATCATTAAAACCGGTAGCGGAAACTCGATAGCTCAGTCGTCATGTTTTACCTTAAACTGCGCCGTAATAGCTCGGCTGCGGTGTTTCCCATCAACACTTAACCGATTATGTCACGCAGTTGCCGCATCCCTAACATCTTCACGGACGTTGGAAGTGTAACCTAGTGGATATATAATACACTTACACTTGGTACAACCTCCAACATGACACGCTGTGGTACGAAGTCGTGCACAAAGGCAACACCTATAACTTCACTCTTCCTGAGCGCCAGTGCCATAGACCCAAAATATTCAAACCAGGCGTTGTGTAACATCATCAAGAGCTCGAGCTCGAGAGGAATCAATATTTCCCTGTTTGCGAATCTGATCCACATGGAGTACGACGACGTTCCGGTTCATCTTCAACACCTAGGCGGTAGTTCGCTTCAGCGAGACGTTGAAGAAACTGTGTGCACTTGACACGGATAACTATGTCGGGCTCGTTCGGCTCCGGGAGATACCATGCTGGATCTAAAAGGCTGGCTTGTAGGGCTCTATGTCTATTCGGACATGGTGGCCCCCGTCCGCGAGCCACTGAAACCCCGAACCAAAGAAACAGGAGGCGTCTTGGTCGCCAAAGCACAGCTTTATCGTAGGGAATAAAAAACCTACACTGCCGTATCCGCGCACCAGTCCACGACCGATCCAACGAGGACGCACACCGAAGACCCGGGATATCTTTGCGTAAACATGTCTTTAATCCACCCAGAGTCCTGCCCCTCCACCTACAGTGAATTTGATTCGTGGACCGTCCCGCCGACGCAGACTAGTGCCGAACAGGGACTATGGGTGAAGCATCTCTCACTCTCACCATTAGCAATGCGGATACGGTCTATGTAGATTTAGCCCATACGTACCTGTACGTGCATTCCATTCTACCGGGACACAATACAGCTCATTGTCACGGAAAAATGCCAATTCCGGATGGAACAAATGGCGGGGTTTCACAGCGAATGGCAGCTCGGTCGATCAAATTGGTCGTTTGCACGCAGACCTCTCCAGACAAGACCTTACAACTTGAGCAAGATCCCCATCAAAATCCGAATGATACGGGCGCTCCGACCTTCGCTTTGATGGCCAATGACGTAAAGGGGCTATAAGATCATCAGCCAAGACGCAGTCTTGTATGTCGGAAAAGTGAAACAGAATCCAGCCGTCCATTTGGGGCACCTCAAAGCCTTGGAGAGAAAACTAGCCCAGTACCCTGTTCGTTCAATAGTTTGACCCGCAAAGAAGAATTCACAAAGGGTAAGATCCGCGACGATATTTCATTCAAAGACGTTAATGATGAACACGAATCTCTGGTGGTTGAAGTAACTAATAATGATGGAACATGTATAAACGTAATCGTTCATCGACCACGCGGGAAAAACGTTACTAATTTCAACTCTTGTTAAACTTTAGTCTAGCTCTAGTTAACATTATAGATTCGTATTCCTCATTAATGTCTTTGAAAGAAACACTGACGTAACACTCTGAACCAGAAAACAATAAATGTGTCATAATGGGTTATTTTAACATAGATGATTTCAAAACCGAGAACCATGGTCATACTAAGTAGTTGTTCGAGATTATGAAATCCTTTTACTTTTTCCCTGAAATCACTAAACCCACCCGAGTTAAATCCCATTCTGCCACATTAATAGACAACATTTCACTAATTTCCTGGCCTCCGGTATCAAACTCTCCGACATTGCTGATCAATTCCCTGTCTTTCACACCACTAGTTGTCCGCTACACAGCAGCCAAACATTCAGCAAGCAATGCCAGATCGCGTAAAATAAGTCCCGATAAAAAAACTCTTTTAACGGAAAAACTGAGAGACATGTCTATGACGCTAACAGTGACATGGACATCTTTCTAGATCATTCCAACGGTATCTAAAACGAACGCTTACCAATAATAACAAAACATATCAGTACTCATAACGTTTCACTATCTAAACCCTGGATAACGCCATGTATCTTTCGTTAAATCCAGTATGAAAACAGATTATACAGGCTACATGTCTCGAACAAAGATTGCGAATAGAAACTATACCGAAAAACTGAATCATACTGTCGGATTAGCCAAGAAAAGATTGATATATTTTCGTTACCCCTTGATGTACATGACCGAAACTTATATTTGGGTCAACAGGAAAAGGTGAAAAATCCAAGATGGCCGCCATGATGACGTCACTGTGACGTTATCTTCCATATTCCATCTATTTATTGGACCGATTTTCTGGTGCGTTTTATTCTCAATATTTTCTCACAAGAACTAATTAATATGGTAGCGAATAACTAGCCTTGTAAAAATAATTATATTCATGCGGTTTTAAGCGAGAGAAATGTGGAAAAATGGAAATTAACAATTGAAAACACGACTTTCCGAGGACACCAGGCATCCCTCCCCCCCCCCCCCCAACACACACACACAGGCCTGGGAGAGTTAAACTTGTCTGGCCCGGTGGTGGGGGGGCATTATTGCTCTCTCTACCAACGTTCTCCCCTCTCTCTCCTTTTGCAAAGGAAACACATCTATAAACAAGAGCTCAGTCTCAGACTCAAACTACGCCCGAAAAACATATCAGTCTGAACAGGTGGAACAGTGAATTGAAAACTTTCAGCACTGTATGGATTTACATGTGATAGCGGTAACACATCGTCTCCCCATAATGCACCGACCTACCAAACTTCAGATCAGCAGCTTGAAAAGTGTGCGATATACAGTCCAGACACGAGAGAAACTACCTTTACAATGGCTGAGATAAAGCGGGTGTATCTGGTTGCCATGGAAACGGCCCACATGAGCAACAATGCATGACACGTCATCTACCCGTAATGCACCTACCTAGCAAACTTCAGATCAGTAGCTTGAAAAGTGTGCGATATACAGTCCGGACACAAGAGAAACTACCTTTACAATGGCTGCGATAAAGAGGGTGTGTCTGGTTGCCATAGAAATGGCTCACATGAGCGGAGAAACGCATGACACGTCGTCTCCCCCTAATGCACCTACCTGCCAAACTCCAGATCTGTAGCTTGAAAAGTGTAAGATACACAGTACGGACACGAGCGGAACTACATTTAGAATGGCTGAGATAAAGATGGTGTGTATGGTTGCCATGGAAATGGCCCACATGAGCGAAAACAAAACATGACACGTCGTCTCCCCCTAATGCACCTACCTGCCAAACTTCAGATCAGTAGCTTGAAAAGTGCGCGATATTCAGCCCGAACTACCTTTGCAATGGCTGAGATAAAGAGGGTGTGTCTGGTTGCCATGGAAACAGCCCACATGCGCGAAGGCAACGCATGACACGTCGTCTTCTCCTAATGCACCTACCTGCCAAACTTCAGATCTGTAGCTTCAAAATTGTGCGATACACAGTCTGGACACGAGCGAAATTACATTTAGAATGGCTGAGATAAAGAGGGTGTGTCTGGTTGCCATGGAAACGGCCCACATGAGCGAAAGCAACGCACGACATGTCGTCTAACCCTAATCCACCTACCTACCAAATTTCAGATCAGAAACTTGAAAAATGTGCGATATACAGTCCGAACACGAGAGAAACTACCTTTACAATGGCTGAGATAAAGAGGGTGTGTCTGGTTGCCATGGAAACGGCCCACATGAGCGAATGTAATGCAAGACACATCGTCTCCCCCTAATGCACCTACCTGCCAAACTTCAGATCTGTAGCTTGCAAAGTGTGCAATACACAGTCCGGACACGAGCGAGGCTACATTTAGAATGGCTGAGATAAAGAGGGTGTGTCTGGTTGCCATGGAATGGCCCACATGAACGAAAGCAACGCACGACACGTCGCCTCCCCCTAATGCACCTACCTACCAAACTTCAGATCAGTAGCTTGAAAAGTGCGCGATATTCAGTCCGGACACGAAACGGACAGACGGACAGACGAACGCACGGACTTACGGACGGACGCACGGACAACGCCATCCCATAACACGTCCTCTTTTTCAGCGGGCGTATAAAAATTCGAAAAATCTGACCGAAAAATCCAGCCAAAAATGCCTGTTTTGAAGATGACGTCTCTGAGACGCATCAAAGCGGCCATCTTGGATTTTTTTTTATACATTTTCTGGTAGAGCTTGACCCAAGAGTATACTGTGGCATGATTCAGCCGCCTAGCTCAAGGGGTAAAAAAAAATAATTAGGGGGGAGGGGGCGAAATGGACCCCAGGCCTGGACAGGTCCCAGAAAGCCCATGGCAGACAGGGTTAACTTATAAAACTGGACAAAATCAACTAACGGAATTAAAAGTTTAGGGCCTATTAACAGATAGCGATGACCCCTGCAGTACTGGTGTATCACAAGTGTTAATTGTCGGCTTAGAAGGTCTCCGCTTAAGCAGGAGAAATTGTTTACACTCCTAATAAGATTTTAAGGGCTAAAATTTCACCTAGTAGCAAACATGTATTCACAAAAATAATATCACATTGAGAAAAAATCGATATAGTACTAAAGAAATGTGCAATAAATTGTTTTTCACGGTTATATTTCTGTGGATTAGAAGCCTTTATACTATGCAACATTATTTTTACCTCCGTCGATGAGACGGAGGTCTAGGAATGCAACGTGAAATCTCCCGCCATAAAATTGTCATATGGGGAACCCACGACTCCTGTGATTTAGAATAGGGTTTGCCATGGCTCCCGACGAAATTTTGAGGCAATGTTTTTGGACATTTTTGAAATAATGGGGAACCCTAATTGCAATGCATTTCAATGGGCCTTGCTTCTGTAGTCGGGTTCCACCTCCCATCATGCTTCACGAGTTATGGGAGTCAGGTTGGCCGCTTCCAGCGGGAGATTCTTCATGTTGTAGAGATAGACGATGCGAATTCTGCCGTTTTTCTGGTCAGTTTATTGCCGCCATTTTATGCCATTACCACACAACGATCTAGTACACCACTCGTCATTTCTATATATCGCAAAGTATTTGTCGGCTGATGACTTGTGTCAAAGCCAACCAAATTGTCCAAGTTGTTGTTGTTGCATATTAAATGACTGGGCGGTCACGCACTGACTGTGGAAGACCAGCACAATCGACGATGCCCTGATTTTACTGATATTTTTTTTCTTTTAGTTGATAATATCCATCAGCGTGGTTGTTTAAAAAAAATTATTCTAAATTTTGCTGATAAATTCTCTTTCCTTGGGAGGGGGGCGGTGTTGGGCTATTTATTTTGGCATGAATTTTTTTTTTTTTTTTTTTTTTTTTTTTCCAGTAAGCCCTGGACAAGCCACTGGGCATTTATTCAGCATTCAAACAGTGCCATGGTTTGTTACAAAGACACCCGTACAATGCCCACATAGCCAGGGCTTACCGGGTTTTGGATAATACTATTAATGATACATAAAATCATATACATAACATAAATAATGTGGACACGATTATATGATACGTTAATATGCGAATGTAATATAGAAGAACCACTATGAACTGTTTGATTCGTATCTACAAGTGAAAAAGAAGAAAAATTAACCTTCTGAAGCATACCCACAGTGATCCACAACGTATCATCAGGTCATTTGTTCACTTAGGCTGAATGAGATTTTGACTATGGAGGTTTTATTATTATATTTTTTTTTTCATAAAATGTTTTCCCCACTCTTTGGCCGAAAAAAGACGAAAGTCCATAGAGAGGTTTTTTTTTAAAACTTCTCCCTTTACTTGGTTAAAGCCGATAACAAGAATTTGTACGAAAAACGATTGCCACCGCCGACCCCTTTCCATCCTCCCGGACAAAAAGTCCAAGAGGATAGAAGAGGTTGAAGTGACTCATAATATAGCCTTCAGATTAGTCAGTCCTTCAGATAATTTTAGAGGAGCAAATATATTTGTATTCCGAAACATGGTGGATCCTGCGGGAAATTCACTATCAGAGGTAATATATAGTGCGAAATACTCTTTCTATAACGGTACAAGAAACCCTTTTCTGTTACTTCTATATCCACGGTGCGTTTGCCTGTTGTTGTTGTTTTACCACCACTCATGTTTACTGACATGCATAAATAAAATTAAACAGATATGTTTGCCAGGGGGCTCCATTTCTTAACGAAGCCCTTTTCTAATTCATCACTACTTGACAAACTTTTCTCAATATCTCTCACTTTGTATATATACTGCTTCGCTCTCTCGAAGGCAGGAAGAGTCCTCCAGAATCTACAATTGTATATATGTTTCTTTACCAGCAATATAAGATGTTTCAACAGGACACCGTCCGTCGGTGCACTAAGAATGACCTGTTGGATTGACAATGCAGAGGGAAATATATTGAGTATCTGGAGCCAGTTTTCAAACTGTTGACACAGTTTCTGGCTATGACAACAGAACCAGAACAAATGAATTATTGTTTCCGTTTCTTGGCCACAAAAACTGCATTTATCGGATTCCACTTTACCCCAACGCATTAACTTTTGATTCGTAACAATAATTCTATGTGTTATTTGGAATTGAAAGAATTGCAAACTAGACTGTGGGGTAACATCGAATGCGTTTTTGTATACTTTGGTCCAGTCTTGGTAATTTAAGCCCAGCTCCAAAATCCATTTATTTTCTGTATCAACTGGTTTCACTTTTATATTTCTCAATAGATGCTTATAGATAAATTTTAAGGATTTTTGGTTAGTAATCTTATTTAACATACCATCCGGCTGTTGTAGTTTACCCCCGTCAATCTGTTTTAGCCTCGTTTTCGTTTCGGCGGAAATGTTGTGAATAATGGCATAATATAAAATAAAATCTTTCTTTGCAACATCATATTTTTGCCTGAATTGATCAAAAGTTAAAAACAAACCGTACTCTCCAACTAGGTCGGTTAATTGGTACGCACCTTTTGCACGCCACTGGGCGATTGTTTTCCATTCCGAAAACGGACTAAAATCATATAGCAATTCGTCTGTGTCTGGTAACCTTTCCTGTTTTACTAAATCCCTCCAAGCTGATAACACATCGCTCCAAAATGGATTATTTACATGCCTAATAAGTTCCTGTAACCCATCAGGGCCTAATTTCTTCATTTATAAAATCGAATTGTCGATGCTATCTTTGCCCATATGTGCAATAGAAATCAAAACTAGATATGATTGATCGGTCCACTTGTTTTAACAGCTACTGAAAATTTTATATATATTATTAGTTTTGCAAATTTTTATGTATGTTATCAGATTGTTCTGTTTTAAATGTCGGACTGACTAGCCTTTGGCTAATGTTTATTGTGTAAATTTTTATCCGACAATAAAGAAGATTCTCTATCTATCTATCTATCTACCAGCATTATTGTAATGAAGCATCAAATCATAGTTTATTGTTTGTCAAACCACATGTGTCTCTGTCCCAATTCTCATATCAAAGGTTCATCTCCCAGCAGCATACATGTCAATTAACATTTCAATTCACTGAATTAGAAATTATTCTTGAATCTATCAAATTACCTTGAGTGAGGATACCATTCTCAGCTTTGCAGTCTATCTAAAATGAACGCGTGAAAACAGTTCAAATAACGGTTTGATTTTGCAGAAGTTCCAAATTAATCTGCCTGCATGCGTAATCAGATTAGTGAAGTTAACGTACAACAAATGCAGAATTGAACTTGGCATCCGGTCCCACGTTATTATGTCTTCCCCAACTATGTTGGGGGGAGACATCTAGTGTTTGTGTTGTCTGTCTGTCTGTCTATCCGTCCCCTTTCTTTGTCTGCAAGATATCTTGAGAACTACTGGACGGAATTTCACTAAACTTGGATGGAAGCTTCATTGGGATAGCCCCCTGTCCGTGTCCGGTGACCGTCCGTCCGTCCATTTACTTGTACATGTATATACAGGCCTTGTCTGCAAGATATCTGGAGAACTAGTCTACTGGACAGAATTTCACCAAACTTGGATGGAAGCTTCATTGGGATAGCCCCCTCATTTGATTAGGTTTTGGTATGTGTGCGTGTGCATTCATCCGTGCCCGATGTCTGTCCGTCCGTCCATCTACTTGTACATGTATATACAGGCCTTGTCTGCAAGATATCAGGAGAACTACCGGACGGAATTTCACCAAACTTGGATGGAAACTTCATTGGGATAGCCCCTCATTTGATTAGGTGTTGGTGTGTGTGCGTGCGTTCATTCGTGTCCGGTGTCTGTCCGTCCGTCCATCTAATTGTACATGTATATACAGGCCTTGTCTGCAAGATATCTGGAGAACTACTGGACGGAAGTTCACCAATCTTGGATGGAAGCTTCATTGGGATAGGCCTCTCATCTGATTAGTTTTTGGTGTGTGTGTGTGTGTGCGTGCGTTCGTCCATGTCTGATGTCCGTCCGTCTGTCCATCTACTTGTACATGTATAGTGTATGTATAGAAAGGCCTTCTCTGTAAGATATCTGGAGAACTACTAGACGGAACTTCACCAGACTTGGATGGAATCTACATTGGAATGGCCTCCGCATCTGATTATGTTTTGGTGTGCGCTCGTGTTTGGTGTTCATCCGTCTGTCTACTTGTACATGTTCAGGCCTTGTCCTCTAGATATCTGGACAACTACTGGACGGAATTTCCCCGAACTTGGATAGAATTACAAACGTCTAGTCCGTCATTCATAATTCAGCCGTCGTCCATAAGAGAATATCCGCGTCCATAATCCAAAGACCTATTCCATATTTCATATAACAGTATTAGCACCAAATTCAGAAAGACAATCATAGTATACATAAACATAGGCTTATTTCCTGCAAGAGAGAAGCGGTCAACAGTTTTCAATGATGCCGGCAAGACATCATGATGTTCCAAAAATATCAAATCCGTATCGCTGATCAGTATTCTTAATCCATAATATTCGTTGTAAAGTCGTCATCTAAAGAATAATGTATCTCAGTCACGCTTTGATTGTGGCTGTTCATATGAGTACCATGAGGATCTTGAAGTACATGGGTTCATACGGCCCCTAGCCCCGGGTTAAGCGGAATTAGACACAAGTTACGAAACGTAGCGCCATAGATCTTGCACGCTACGTTCGTATTTTGCTATCAGCATGCGATATGTATCGCCATATTTGAGAAACTTTGAGTGGAGGCGCTTGGTGGAATAGCCCTGCTTTATAAGTTTCTGCAACAATGTTTTGTGACGTTGATTAAAATCGTCACATTTAACACAGGATCTAGCAAATGCTACTAAGCGAGATATGTATACGCCATATGCAGGTCCCACTGGAATATTACTGTCCAGAAAGGGATAGTTTACGATGTCGAAATTGCAATCATCTCTTTTGTCATAAAGTCGACGAGAGAGAATGCCCGCTTCATTTTTATGGAGATAGAGATCTAAATATGATGTGCCTGTAGGGCTATCTGTAGTTTCCTTCAAATCCAGTGAAGGTGGATATTATGAGTTATCCAGTGTCGGGGAGTAGGATACGGGAATTTATCCTGTTTTCTGGTGAAAATACCCCACGACCCCGACACTGGATAACGAATTTATTTCTAAGAGCAGCCTTTTAAACTCTGGAAAGAGACGTGATAAACTGGGTCTAACACTTGCTAACCAAATACGAAAAAAGTGAGAAGGAAAACTGCAGGAGACGCATCAAATATTTTGAAATATTCGGAATCAGCAAGGTATATTTGGTCATATTTCATAGAAATATGATAAGAAATCTTGACTTTTGCTCGAAATTATAAGTCAAAAGACCGTACAGCGCTAGAGTTTGATCGCCGACTCTTTGACTGATTGGCCGAGCCGGAGTCGAGTCGGCGAAAAACACTGCACACTCGCTAATCAATAACGTCTGAAAATGGTCTAATCTTGAATTAAACAGCGTGTATTAAAAATGTGTACTATCTGCTAACAGTATTTTGATTCATATAACCTAGAATTGTACACGTCAAATTCATGTGTGCTCGAGTATCAGCGGTAAACTCCCACATCATGCACATGGTATACCGAGCTCGATCGTCGAAGACCAAGACTGAGTCAAGCGTCAGCCAGATTTCGTTACCGTAAGCTGTTCAAAATCATCAGTCTCTCTCTACTCACAGTCACAGTAAACAATCTTTTCCAGATTTTGCCGGTAACTGTCGGACATTTTATCGGTCAGATTTACGGACTTGATATCCGGCATATTCTTTATTCCCAGTTCTGTCACTGGCAGAACACTCCAGCAGCCATGTTTGTTTACACTGAACACGGTGGCTAGCCCCGCCTGGAGGCCAGTCAGTGCAGTAGATTCAAGATTCAAGAATTTTATTTTACGAAACACTCATTGCTGAGAAGAGTACAACGAACGACAAAACATTGTCAACAATTAAATTTTAAATTTGAACAATAAAGTAAACATAACAAAGGATACATAAACCATTTAGCTATATCGTGTTATTGGTATACAGAGTAGAGTAGGAGACGAATATTTATCCACACTTCACGTGACCGCTTTCGGCCAATGAAGACCCAGGGAGTAGAAATAAATATCCTTCACTGCGTCATTTATATAGCGATTATCCACAGCGAGAAAATCGTCTATATAGCGTTTGGTGAATGAGAAGGAACGGGCTTTGAATGGATCGGTTTTTGAAAGCGCCTGCATATAGTCATATTCATAAGAGAACAGATACAGGTCAGCCAACAGGGGTGCACAATTAGTGCCCATTGGAATACCTATATGCTGCTGATATATTGTGTTGCCAAATTTCACATAGATATTTTTAATGAGAAATTCAAGCAACTCTATAAACAAAGAAACATCCCATGAATGATATCTCTTGTATGTAGTCGAGCTAAAGAATGCTTTATGGCTTCCGACATTACTATTAATAGTCCGGTGGCTTAAGGCCAGATTTTCAGTTTATCGTGACAGAGTGGAATAAAGCACCAAATTTGGCACACATGTCGTCAGAGGCACCGAGAACAATATCAGAAGGGGTGCCCCCGATTTCGAGGCCCAGGAGGCAAAATGGGGCCCATTAGGGGTCCGGGGTCATTTTTGGCCTATAAATGGCAATTTTTATCTCAGCGATTTTGAAAACATCATATATTCGCCATCCTTCAGGGTAAGACTCTGAAAATTTCCACACTAATATTATTGGCAACGGTCTATCGAGGAATGCAAAATAATCCAAGGTGGCCGCCGTAATGACGTTACAGCTACGTTAGAACAAAATATGGTCAATTTTTGACGAATTTTCGATCCGAAATTTTGTATTATTTTTTTCTATTTTTTTTTCTTGGTGTTAAGTATACAGTAAATATTAGAAAATAATCATATATAACTGCCTCAGATGGCACGGCAGCCCCTGGCTGACCTTTGCCAAACTGGGTCAAGTTGAACCAGATCCTTATAGAGGCAATAAATTTGTTGGGGCTACCATACAATGAAATCAGTGACTGGACAATGCATAGCTACCAAGTGAAATGTGTCATACTAATATAGCGTTAGACTTCCATCCACACATTTTTGAATATGTTATTCAGGATTGCTGCTGCTGAAGATGAAGTGGCGGTACCAATGCGAAAACTATGGGCTATTAAAGAGGGCCAATGCCGATTTTTACATGAGCTGAGAAATAGGCAGCTGAAACGGGCGCACCCTCTGGAAATTGGAACAGGGGCCCGGCCTCGGATGTGAAATATGTAACCGAAAATAAGCACGGATTGCTTGAACTGGACAATATCTAATATTATCAGTATAAACAAATAAACTGGTTTATGGGATATGTTGTTTGAAGTTGCGGATAATAATGTGCATGCTTTGTAACGGACCAGATTGATCAGAGAAAGAGACATCGTTGTATTAAAGAACATTGCTATTGCAGTCTTGTTCTGAATGATCTGTCAATTCACTAACGTATAAGAATGCATGCAATGCTACCAAGATCATTGCTCGTAAAAGAATTACATGGATACAATGTGGGGTATAGCATA
Source organism: Hanleya hanleyi (assembly GCA_036873755.1). NCBI lineage: Eukaryota > Metazoa > Mollusca > Polyplacophora > Lepidopleurida > Hanleyidae > Hanleya > Hanleya hanleyi. The sequence goes on from JAVTVY010028573.1 coordinate 47,943, forward strand.
AAATATCTGATGGAGGATATCCTTAGTTATGGGCAATCTGGTATCCGGCCGTGTACTTTTGACATGACCGTAAGTAGCTTTTTGGCAAGGAATAACTGCACAGGATCGTGTACTGCAGCCAAATTGTGCGATAGCCGATACGAATGTATAAGGGGTGGAGGGTGCGTACTTATTGAAATGCAAGAATGCTTTGAAGGAAACCAACTGTGACGATGAGATGAGGATTATCTTACTGGCACACTGACTACTGTTATTGAGGAAATATCTTTTTACTTGTCATGCGCGCTTGTATACTTTCAAGGAAGATTCAGCAAGGGACGGCGTCAGAAGAACAACAGACAGGGTATTGGGTGCGACGAGCGATTGAGCCAAGGCGCTAGAGACAGCGCTTCCTGAAATTGTAACCGCGAGAGTTTGTCAGGAATAAGATTGTTCGGAAATATGTTTTGATCTGAACAGAATGTCATTTCGAAGGCAGGCAACTACTAACTGACGCACTAATTTCAACTACGGCCGTATTATCACAAAGAAAGAGACGTTATGATTTGCCAGTTTATGGCCCCAACTTTCCACGTCAAGCATTGCTTGACAGTGATATGGGTAAGATGTTATGGTCATTCTTGGTCTATCCACGAGGATCCGAAAACAGCCGCCAAACCCAAGGTACCGGCAGTGTCGAAATTGGATACCCAATTTGGAGAAAGAAAATTAATTTTCCGTTGAAAGACTCCAGGAATACAAGCCAGGTATTAGCATAGGCTCTGGCTTTATTCAAGCGAATGTGATGGTGAGCCTGTGATACAACTTTTGTTAAATTCTATCAGGCAGCGGAGAAATGCCCTGCCGGACACGACGACTTTACAGGCAAAATTGTGCGAGCCAATGAAAGATTGCAGTTCCACAAGTGTTATCTTTTTGCGGCGCGAGAATTCACCCAGCATGCTTTTCATGTCGTCTTCTGGAAATGGGGCTTTCATACTTCTGGAGTCCAGTTGAATCCCATGCATAGCCATAGTAGTTGATGGGTAGTAGGTCTTAGCATATTTGATTGGAATGCCCAAATACTCACACAAGTAAGTGAAAGTGTTGAAAACTATAGAACAGTGGCTAGCGCCATTTGCACCGACGAACATGAAGTCGTCCAGTATGTGGATGACCTCTGATATGCCGAATTTTGTAGCCATAACCGATTGCAGAGAATGACTTGAGCTCTTTAATATCTTACAGGATGTAGAGCATCCCATCGAGAGGCACCGATACATAAATGCGGAAGGCATCATCTAAATAGATTTTTGCCTTCAAGCTAGAGTGGCCATGTTTTTTAACTAGTGCAATCGCGATATCTATTGTCTACGTATTCAACATATCAGGTCCTGTTGAATCGCACCGTAATAGACAAGGCAGATTTTCCAGGGTAAGATACGTCGTGTATCACCCTAAAAGTATTAGGGGGGATTTGGTTTGATGTCACACTCAAGGTTATTTCACTCATATGGTGAAGGCCAGTTTTAATGATGGAGGAAGCTGGAATACCGGAAGAGAACCACCTCCGGCCCGTCGGCAAGTAACTGGCAAATTTTCACACATGCAACGGCGAGGCTCGAACCCGTGCCGGTTCATCGGTGTGAGGCTTGCGATCACCAGTGATGCGCCTTAGAGAACCCGGCCACCAATAGCCCCTAAAAGTATTAGGTTTCTCTCTGGGAACTAAGCCTAATTTTTAGCAAACCTTATTGTCAAAAGGAGGAGTTCAGAAGGGACCAGCAACTCGACCTTTCGACAACTTGTCTAATTTAGCTTCTACGATAAACGATTACGCTAGACAGTAAAGGCATATTTTCTCGAGTGTCAAATATCAAAACCGTTTGTGAAACTTGAAAGAAATAAATCTACCTCAGGGTAGTTACTTAGCACAGTTTTAGCCTGGTTCCAACCGGTGTTGGAAGAGTAACTCCCTTTGCCGCTGGATTTACACATGCTAATGTACATGTAAAGGCCCGGGAAGAATCCAATTGGCAACATTTGATGTCACAACCGTGGCCTGTACGATAACCTGAAGTTTCATCCTTTGAAACAGATTTGTTTTTAGTACCGATAATCAGCATTGAGGATGGGGCGCTGGTGGCCATATTGGATATCTATAGAAAAGAAAATAACCAATAACCTTCATGCATGCTTCATCGCGTCAATCATAACAAAGTTACATGTACACAAACCTCTCAATGGATTTATAAATATATATGATATACATTAGCATATATATACAAACACACTTACATGTGTATAGCAATAATACCATTATTGGTGACGCTCTGGCGGCCATATTGGATATTGAACGGGTAATAAAGTGTTCAATTATAGTTATTATTTTCTTCTTGAGTCACGCAGGCTCGTAAAAAAACAAATCTCGTTTAAAAAGGCGATTCAAGCTGTCAAATAGTCGCCAATAGGAGGCTGCTGTATGTATTATGGCGGCCATATTGGATTTATGCAAATTAAGGGCCTTCCACCTCCTGTAGAAATGGGCACCCCTTCTGAGATCATTCCTTATGCCCAAATGATCCTCTCTGCAAAATATGGTGCTTTATTCCAGTCAGTCACGATCTTGACCTTAAGCCACCGGACTATAATGAACTTAGACGATCAATAAGGTCCTGATGAGGGATTGTAGTATAGAGAGTCGAGAAATCCCATGTGGATACATGTCTGTACGGTATGTGACCTTTAGCATCAAGTTCTTCCGTAAGACATTTTGAGTTTTTCAATATCCACATACATTCAACGCCAGTGTTCTTAGAAATAATGGCGCAATACTTTTCCCAAAATGCTTTTACCTCTTGAAGGGCCCTCGTCAATAGGGTTGAAAGAAGCTTGGTGGTGCAGCTTCTAGAACCAGCTATGAATCTAGCTTTGTCTGGTGATTTATGCATTTTGGGAGTCCAGTATAGTTTTAGTATGTTGTTATTCTTGGTTGGAAGACAAATACCTCTTTCCCTGAGAAACTTTTTGTGATTGTTAAATAAATCTTCCAGAGTAAAGCTTCATCGTGATGGCCTCCTCATCTGATTAGATTTTGATTTGTTTGCGTGCATCCATCTGTTTCTGATGTCCATCTTTGTTACATGTATGTACAGGACTACTCTGGTCTACAAGATATGTGAAGAACTACTGGATGAAATAGTGCTTGCGTGGGTCCATGCAAAATGTGCTTCTGTCTGTTTGTCCAATTTTTGTTCACTCCATATCTTGGAAACCACTGAAGGCAGATGCATGAAACCTCTATACAGTACAGCATGTATATTATAGGTGTTCCTCTTGTGTGTTTTGCATCTTTCCTATAATGTGATCAGTTTCGAAATGATTGATGCTTCACAATTACATGCATTCCACATTGGTTGGACGCTGTAGGTGTCGGCAATCCACCCATTCCTATATAAATCCCGACTCCTCACTGGGCTACTGCAACAATGAAAATCGCCTCTTCGCAATTGATATTTTTAGATGCGCAGCTTTGTTTAGGATACTTGTTGCTACATTCATTTTATAACACTTTCCCTTGAATAATGTGCCCACTCAAGGCAAGGTGGGAGGTTGGGGGAGACGTATGTTTTTGCTTAAAAAAGAACAACCAGTATAGGCTTCATGCCAGAGCGGCAACCGAAGGGTCAAAGCGGAACCTCTAGTTCAGTGATGTATTCCCCTACCCTATTGCCTCGACGGACCCTATTGTCTCGACGGAGGTCTTTGCGCTCATCCAGCGCTTGTTAATTTGAAAGTCGCAGTCTTGCGGAACAAAATATAATTCCTGGTGTAAATATCGTCATCAGACCACCGTCGTTGGTGTGCTTTTTGAAATTATCTACTGTATCAGATATTTTATTATTTCGATTAGTGAAAAAACTTACTATTTAATTGTTGCAAATTTCAGATTAAATTCCAGATTTCAGATTTTCTCCTAAGGAAAATATGTCGAACAATAGGAAATACATTTTGTTCGAACCCCCTTCAAGGTACTATGTTGTTCTGTTCTCGATGCGGTCACGATATTAACGTTGGGACTACTTTGCGAAATGTAGGCATAATTTCAATAGTATTTAATCTTCAAACGAACCGTGATCGTGTGGATTCATACTATTTGTTGTATATTCAACCATTATATAACATTTTTGTAATGGAATACTCTCTTCCACAAATTTCTTGGGGAGATCCTCACGCCAGTTTCTGGTCATACCGCACGAGCCATTAGAGAGGCATCACAACATCAAACCAAACGGTGGCGAGTGAGCACGGATGTATTCCCTCATTCTCATTCTATTTCGGAAACCCGTTTACGAAATGCGTCGCTGAGCAAGGACAGAGTTGTCCCTCTTCAGGGAATTCCACGAAGATTTCTTCGGCCGTGTTTAGGTGAGGGCGTATGCGTATGATGACGTCAGTTTCGTGTTATGGCGCTCAGGCGTTTCAATCGGGCCTTAATTATATAAGGCGTTAAGATTTGGCGTGCCGAGTCATCATGAAAACCAAACGTCAGTTGGAAGAGCATATGGGAGTATCTGCTACAGAGGCCCTGAAAATGCGGTCAAACTACGAAAACAGCTGTTCCAGGACATGCTGCCGTTAGAATATCCTGGACTGCATAAAAACGCTTGGAAATGCACAACAACGGACATGATCTAAGACTGACCCAACACAAGGACATTTTCTGAAATGCGACTCTGGGTCGGACAAGAGTGAACACGGTCCTGATGCACGGACAAGAGCAAAGATACATGGATTGTAAAAAACCTCTATGCGGTTCCCCCAGCGTTGGTGTGGGGTGCTAGCGGCGATGATACATTGTGTAATAGGCAATTTGTTGTTGCAGACCACAGATCAACAACACTCAGTCTTACTCTCCCCAACGAGATCTTCAACAGGATACCAAGAACAACACATCTGGACCTAGCATGGCTCGCAACTAACCAAAACTCTCACAGCAGGTGCCCTTTCATACTACTCTGCATCTGCGCATGTGTGCAGAATAAAATGTCTTCATCCGAGTGTTACTCTATCCAACGAGCGCTTCTATATAATGCCAAACACGATACATGAAACCCACAACAGGCTTCCCTGACGAGTGCGTATGATCACCATGAGGCCCACCGACTAAAGCGTAAGCCCAACGGATAGAACCCACACACCTTGTTCCAAACAAATTAACCCTAGTGTTTCATGTTATGGGTCCAGAACAGGCACCCCCGCCAAATGCGCATGTGCACAATGACATCACAGCCTAAAGTCACATAACGGCTCACGAGACCACGCTAGTTGCATATTATAGCCTAAGCCCGATGGGAAGAAGCCAAATTTGATCAATTTTATTGAACCAAAAAAAAAATCTTGTGTTTCAAGTATAGTCCGATTTTCTGGATTTTTCTTTGTGTTTTGTGTGATTTCCGGAGTTTTCCAAGTCTGATTTATTCGTGCATCCGCAATTGCACAAAGCATCTCCTGGAAGTGAGTAAGTACAGCGCATGTTTGGTGATCTGGAAGTCACGTGATCGGAAATGCACAATAAGCAAGTGCGGTGACCCTGAAATCAATTTACCACCCCGTGGCGTTTGGCCTCCAGCCACGAAAAAATATGAGGAATTTCAGTTTACCTTATACTTAGGTATGTCTACAGCTTTCTGTGGGTGAGAATTCGAGACCTTAACCCTATCTGGCCTAGCCGATTTGGGGTGTACCTTATCCGGGGGTGGGGGTGCGGAAAGTTCCCTCCCCCCCATAGAAAATGTGAAATAAATCCAAGATGGCCGCCATGACGTCACTTTAAAACGAGAGATCCTGAAGGATCTTGGCGCCCACCATTGTCCGATAATTGTAAGCTAATGACAAGAGGATCTTTTTGTCCATTGTTACTAGAACAAATGATTGATTTGTAATTTTGTTTACAGAATTTCAAATCTGAGCGAAAAAGATCGAAATAGGGACACTGAAAAACACCAAGATATAATCTAAGTTTCAGGAGTTTCAAGATATCTAGAAACTGTACTTATGTCGGTTGTTATAATACAAGAGAAATGAGCAAAGTTAGTCTGAAAGTGAATGTACATGTACAGAGGATCCTTCGCCTTCGTTTTGTAGTATTTTTTTATTTATTTATTTCTTTGCACGTGTCATTATTGGTGTATGATGACAAAATGTGTACCAAATTTGAGAAAGATCCACGCAATAGTTCCTGAGAAATCGCGATAACAATGTTTCATTGGGAAATCCAAGATGGCTGCCTGGTGGCCATATTGAATTTTCGAATCGGAACAGAAAAGGGCATCTGGCACAACAAAACCCCAAGGGGAACCTGTGTACCAAATTTGAGAAAGATCCATGAAGTAGTTCCTGAGAAACCGCAGTAACAAGGTTTCATGGGGAAATCCAAGATTAGATGGCTGCCTGATGGCCATATTGGATTTTCGAATCGGACCAGAAAAGGTATCTTGCACAACTAGACCCCAAGGGGAATCTGTGTACCAAATTTGAGAAAGATCCAAGCCGTAGCTCCTGAGAAATCGCCATAACAAGGTTTCATGGGAAAATCCAAGATGGCTGCCTGGTGGCCATTTTGGATTTTCGAATCGGAACAAAAAAGGTATCTTGCACAACTAGACCCCAAGGGGAACCTGTGTACCAAATATGAGAAACATCCATAAAGCAGTTCCTGAGAAATCGCGATAACAAGGTTTCATGGGGAAATCCAAGATGGCTGCCTGGTGGCCATATTGGATTTTCGAATCGGACCAAAAAAGGTTTCTTGCACATCTAGACCCCAAGGGGAACCTGTGTACCAAATTTGAGAAAGATCCATGCAGCAGTTCCTGAGAAATCGCGATAACAAGGTTTCATGGGGAAATCCAAGATGGCTGCCTGGTGGCCATATTGGATTTTCGAATTGGACCAGAAAAGGTATCTTGCACAACTAGACCCAAGGGGAACCTGTGTACCAAATTTGAGAAAGATCCATGCAGTAGTTCCTGAGAAATCGCGATAACAAGGTTTCATGGGGAAATCCAAGATGGCTGCCTGGTGGCCATATTGGATTTTCGAATCGGGCCAGAAAAGGTACCTTGCACAACTAGACACCAAGGGGAACCTTTGTACCAAATTTCAGAAAGATCCAAGCCGTAGTTCCTGAGAAATCGCGATAACAAAGTTTCATGGGGAAAACCAAGATGGCTGCCTGGAGGCCATATTGGATTTTCGAATTGGACCAGAAAAGGTATCTTGCACAACTAAACCCCAAGGGGAACCCGTGTACCAAATTTGAGAAAGATCCATGCAGTAGTTCCTGAGAAATCGCGATAACAAGGTTTCATGGGGAAATCCAAGATGGCTGCCTGGTGGCCATATTGGATTTTCGAATCGGACCAGATAAGGTATCTTGCATAACTAGACACCAAGGGGAACCTGTGTACCAAATTTGAGAAAGATCCATGCAGTACTTCCTGAGAAATCGCGATAACTAGGTTTCATGGGGAAATCGAATATGGCTGCCTGGTGGCCATATTGGATTTTCGAATCGGACCAGAAAAGGTATCTTGCACAACTAGACGCCAAGGGGAACCTGTGTACCAAATTTGGGAAAGATCCAAGCCGTAGTTCCTGAGAAATCGCGATAACAAGGTTTCATGGGGAAATCCAAGATGGCTGCCTGGTGGCCATTTTGGATTCTCGAATCGGACCAAAAGAGGCATCTTGCACAACTAGACCCCAAGGGGAACCTGTGTACCAAATTTGAGAAAGGTCCATAAAGTAGTTCCTGAGAAATCGCGATAAGGTTTCATTGGGAAATCCAAGACGGATGCCTGGTGGCCATATTGGATTTTCGAATCGGACCAAAAAAGGTATCTTGCACAACTAGACCCCAAGGGGAACCTGTGTACCAAATTTGAGAAAGATCCATGCAGTAGTTCCTGAGAAATCGCGATAACAAGGTTTCATGGGGAAATCCAAGATGGCTGCCTGGTGGCCATACTGGATTTTCGAATCGGACCAAAAAAGGTATCTTGCACAACTAGACCTGTGTACCAAAAATGAGAAAGATCCATAAAGTAGTTCCTGAGAAATCGCGATAACAAGAATTGTTTACGGACGGACGGACGACGGACCACGGACGAAAAGCGATTTGAACAGCCCACCATCTGGTGATGGTGGGCTAAAAAGGCATTTTGTGGACAAATTTTTGCTCAAATTTTTCGAATTTTTTATTGATGTTTTTTCGCAAAAACTGGCAGATAAATTAGTAAATAATAATCTGATATGAAATAAAACAGTTATTACCCACTTTTCCATGCAGAAAAGTAAGAATTTTGAAGAAATATGATGATGAAAGGGTGAATCTGCCAACCCCCCAACAGTCCCCTAATGCACGTTCATGCCTAGGTTCTAATGTCAACGGTTCTTCTTATTTTGTCGACGAAAGGACTCGGATGGACTCAATAACTGACTCACTCACTCATTACCGGACAATTTGCAAATGAGAGCCTACTTCGTAGGAATAGTAAACATGTGGTTGTTAAACGAAAGTAAACATTTCAGCAGTATCGCCTATTTGTCAATGTACCGATACCTCTTTTTCTTGCAATTTTGTTTATCGCAACAATTGGATCCATACTTCATGTAAAGATCACGAAACAAATACTATAATACCCAATTTGGAGGACGAAAACAGATGAAGACTTCGGGTATTTCAGCTGTATAAATGCCTGGACAATGGATCATCTCATGACAGTAGATCCTTACATGAAGGATCGACCGATATTTGTACGAAGGTGTGGACAATAGTATCTTACATGACAATATATAGCTTACATGAAGTATCAACCTTTTATTGTATAAAGATCTGGACAATAGATCCTTACATGACAATAGATCCTTACATGACAATAGAATCTTACATGACTATAGATCCTTACATGAAGCATCGACCATTTATTGTATAAAGGTCTGGACAATAGATCCTTACATGTCAATATATCCTTACATGACAATATAATCTTACATGAAATATCGACCCTTGATTGTACGGATAAACTCAACCAAATGACAAGACAAAAGATATTGCTTCAAAACCCACAGTTTATTATGAATCCACATTAAATGTGAAAAAATAAAATCCCAGCACATGTATAAGATTAAAATAATCATTTAATATCTCAAAGACTAACGCCTCCCGCAATGTGAAATATATACTTCGCCTTGGTTATTGCAAATTAGATCAGCGAACACAAAACATTTGAGGAGTATGTAAGCTGTCATATGTCAAGGATTAATATTATAATCTATTGAATTGAATTAAACACGTTTGTTGGTGAAAGGAAAGAATATCCCATGAAACAAGGTCCGTTTTTCTACGTTTCTCTTTAGGACAATATGTCATACCTGAGGACAATATGTCATACCTGACGACAATATGTCATACCTGAGGACAATATGTCATACCTGAGGACAATGTCATACCTGAGGACAATATGTCATACCTGGGGACAATATGTCATACCTGAGGACAATGTCATACCTGAGGACAATATGTCATACCTGAGGTGCAAATCAGGAAAAAATATCCTACTTTGGTTATTAGATAGTAGCAGCCAGCTAGTTTCTCAATCGGATATACTCTTTCCTTTTACGGCGGCGCTACATTTCTGTATTATACATGTATGCCAATTATTCAGTTGCAAAATGTTGAACATTTAAAAACAAATACGTTTATATTACAATTGATTAAATCAAAAAACAAACTTTACAAACATCAATACTACACATATGTACAATCTTAAAGGGGAACCCCAACGGTCGAGTCTTGGTCAAAATTTGGACTGAAATATTGTGTATCGCATGTAACTAGTTTGAACTATTTTGAAGTAGCAAGTGAATGTCATCTGATGAACGTAAGTTAATGAACGGATTCGTGTCTCCTCTTCTTGAGTTCATAGTAACTAGAGACTACGTGATTCATATTCATTGAAAAAAAATCCCGGCATATATTTAGGGTGCTGAGCTTGCTTACTTATCGGTGGTTATGGTACAATCTGGAAGTAATGGTAATCAAGTTCCAAACGTGGCACACGCGTACCAATGAGCGCAGTGGTAATAAAATCCAGAAATGAATCAGAAAAAAACACATATCTTTCAATCTACTTATCTCTGGTTCACCGGTGAAATCACTCAACTTCACTTGCATACCAAATTTGTACTAAACAGTAAGTGCATTTTGATGAAATCAAACTCAGTATGTTCAGATGGAAGACATCATCCGAACGCATGACACGATCATACGTAGAAACTTCTTAGTGTTAAGTGAAACGTGAAATGCCCTTAGCAAGCTAAGATGATGGAAGATAGCTCTTTTTCAGTATTTTTGATTTTCCATTGGGGTTCCCCTTTAAGTTATCTCAGTGAAACCGCTAAGAAACAAAGTAATGTTTCAGGTATACCACAGGCCCGCAAAACAAGAGTTTTGGAGGGTGTGGACGGTGGTATTATGGTGAAGTATCGAAATATGGGGTCCTATATATAACCCCATGCTTTATATAAAACCACAATATAAAGCATGGGGTTATATATAGAGACCCCATATTTCGACACTTCACCGTAATACCACCGTCCACACCCCCCAAAACTCTTGTTTTGCGGGCCTGTGAGGTATGCAATACACTCGTAATTAAATTCAAGGATGAAATATTTGTATTGACACAGTTTTGTCCTTTAAAACTGAAACATCTAGAATATTTATACCTCCTACATCAACAATGGATACGATTGATATCAATATCATGTTCTAAACACAGTCAGTTTAAATTATTCGTATAATTTGGAGCCTGTAAGAAGTCAGCGGTTTCAGCAGAGTAGCAAAATGATCTACACAATGACCCCCATTTAGTGATATTTATAATCCATCATGTTTTAATAACTTCCTCATTTCGCTGTATAAAACGCTATATACTTGTTCCATATACCGAGGTTCAATACATGTAGCATTTCGGGTGACATCATAATTCATCTACGTTCTCGCGGACAAATGTCGATCCGGACGTGTAAGGTCATAATAGGCGGCCTGCATGTGGTGACTTACTAGTTTCCCATGGCCAATCAAATTACCCGATGTTAAAGCGTACACGTCCTTTATGACCTAAAACAGCATTGTTCATCTTTGTCTGCGAGAATATCAATATAGTTGGCGTCATCCTATATGCAATCGACCTTGAACTGCGCTGCATAGTGAGAATAAGTGAAGTATAAATCCGCCATCTTTGGACTACGCAGGTAGAATCAGGCATTCAGTTGACATGAATGCACAATGCATCGTGGGATAGAAAGAAGGATAAACCGTCATCAGTTTTCACGGCCATAAGTACAGGGTTTTATACAGAGACAATTGAAAACTTCTCGGATGCGAGAGATATATATTATACAATCCTTGACTTTGGTATTCCCAACAGAAGTGTTTTCCGAAAAATAATTGGACTATTATTAGTTTTCCTACAAAATATATATAATTCACACGCAAACGACGCATCGACTTACTCGAGGACTTAGTCCACTACAAATCTGTTCTTAGCATATTCAGAATCTTAACGGATTGTTTTTACATTTCTATATAACTTGTCACAGAGCCCAGGTGCTTCTGACTTTTTCTTAGAATATTAATGCTCACAAATAATGATAATATTGAAAAACATTATGCTAAACATCCTGTGATAAAATGTCCAGAATAAAAAAAACATGTGCAAAAACTAATTTAATTCAGCTCTAAAACGTTGAAACAATACCATGTGTCATGCAAAGACTTCGATATTAATTAGATAAAATACCACAAGATCATATACGATCATTGGGCTAAACATTTTACAGCAAAAAAACAACTAACACTGATTGAATATGAATGTATAAACATTTGACACTCCATAAAAATTGTACGACTCTAAGTTAAATCTTTAGTTGTAAAATTCCAAACAGCATCGATTGAAAATACAATGATATATAAATACTTTTCACAGAGAATTTAGATGAAACCATATTGGAGCATGTATGAACATTAATAAAGTTATCTAATCAGTCGTATAATGTTAAAACAGCAGTCGATCGCTATATACAGGATTCTTTCAAGGGGAACCCAAATGGCATGCGGTCACTTTTAAGAGACGAAATTGCCCATGATTCTGAGAAAGATTCTGCAGTCGTAAAATATCTCAAACTGTTGATATAATATGCATGTATATACAGTGCTTTATATTAAATGTATATAAAACACTATGAGAAGATATGTTATGAATATACAATTTATTAGAACAACCACTGTATAAGAACCTACGCGAACAGCGGGGTTCCTTCAGTTCTAAAAGGACCAAACAACACCGAATGCAGTAACCTCCATAAAAACATACGAACACTAAATGATCCATAAAAGAAACAATGTGATTGCTTGTATTGTCTTCCAAATTTCTTCACATGAGCAGTGTGACTAGCGTCAGGTTTGATATGATTTAAGTGTGCACCTTGACCTAAGACTGACCATTTTCGTGGTCAAATTTCGAGGTTTCTAGGTCATCTAATTAGGTCAGAAATTGGGGCAGAAAGTAGGTCAAATTGATCTTGATCCAATTAGGTCAGGTCACACTGACACGGACCTAATTAAGCGCATTTCCATGGTCTTAGGAGACATTTGGATATGTTTTTGCCAATTTCGAGGAATATAGGTCACCTAAGTAGTCGGTCAAATTTTCATCAAAAGTAGGTCAGCTCAGAACTTGCTAATAACAGTCCCCTAATGCACGTTCATGCCAAAAATCAGGGTTCTAATGTCAACGGTTCTCTTTATTTTGCGGGAGAAAGGATTTGGATGGACTGACTGACTGACTCACTCATTACTGGACAATTTGAAAACATGGCAGTGTAGCTAACTTCACAGGACCTACGAAGTTGGGTTTGATATGATTTAAGTGTGTACTCGAAAGATGACTTGGGGGCCCTATGTGCTACCGTGAGAGAATTTATATAGCAGTCTCTAATTGACAGTGGGTACTATTAACTTTCTCAGATGTCACCGCTGGTGAGTCATTAGCGTAGCAACTATTATCGCCCTCAGTTCCTATTACCCTGGACGCTTATCAGCCCAGCACGAGTCCACCCATCCATATCTTGACCGGGCTCAAAGTCGCTTAACTTCGGTGATTTTACGAGAACCGGTGTGTCCAACGTGATATGCCGTATTAGGGAACCTTCAAAAGTCACAGTGAAACATACAGTCAAGGGTTCCCGATGGGCATGACAGTGCACTCAGCTCAGAACTTGCTGGTAACAATGCCCTAATGCACGTTCATGCCAAAAATCAAGGTTCTAATGTCAACGGTTCCCCTTATTTTGCCGACGAAAGGATTCGGATGGACTGACTGACTGACTGACTGACTCACTCACTCACTCACTCATTACCGGACAATTTGCAAATGGTAGCCTACTTTGTAGAATTGACCAGTCCAATGTTTTAACCCTGGAAACCATCCCGTAATGCATATACAAACAGTAAATTGATTATTATTGAAAATATATATGTACAAATGACGACTGCCGAAAGCGTTGAATCTTACCCAGATTTCGACACAATTTGACAGCAAAATGGTAGATACCACCTGTCTTTCGTATCGGAAAGGAAAGAAGGTAACCGGTCTATGTACATGCAGCAGTTCCATGTGATTCTTAACTTGTGGAATAATGGTAGAGTGTTTATGTAGAGAAACGTAGCATAACAACCAAATAATTTGTTTTATAGAAACTCTCAGATTGACTGGTTGTTAATCCGTTTTTCTGAACAAACCACTTAAATTAGGGTGTTTTTTAAAGGATCCCTTGCATTAGTATACACAATTTTACCTCCGCAGGTGCACTTGTTTGTTGAGAAAATTTTAATCGCAGAGAAATTGCTCAAACTTACATATGATCTAACTAGGTTACATTTTCCTACGAAGTAGGCTCTCATTTGCAATTGTCTGGTAATGAGTGAGTGAATGAGGCAGTCAGTCCATCCAAATCCTTTCGTTGGCAAAATAAAGAGAATCGTTGACATTAGAACCTTGATTTTTGGCATGAATGTGCATTAGGGGACTGTACCAGCAAGTTCTGAGCTGACCGACTTTTGATGAAAATTGCAGGTGATTTTGATGAAAATCACTGGTGATTCTGACTAGGGCTGTGCCCATCTTAATATAGGCAGGATTTCAACTTAGGATGAGGTGGGATTTCCAAGAGTTCAGTTCGCGTCGGAGTCCTAATGCCTACCCTACTTCGTAGCTCCTGTGACGTTTAGTCACACTGCCATGTAATTCTGTCATTCTGCGAAAATTTGTTTGCATGACATGGACAAGACTTTTACAATAAAAAGGAAAAATATGGTGAACAGCTAAATTTGTCAATTATTAGCGTTTCACACGAGGGTACTTCGCTTTGATGCAGAATATATCATCCTTGTCGAAGAAATATTTGAGTCATTTTCCTACGAAGTAGGCTTTCGTTTGCAAATTTTCCGGTAATGAGTGAGTGAGTCAGTCAGTCAGTCAGTCCATCCGAATCCTTTCGTTAGATATTAGAACCTTGATTTTTGGCATGAAGGTGCATTAGGGGACTGTTACCAGCAAGTTCTGAGCTGACCTACTTTTGATGAAAGTTTCTGGTGATTTTTGATGAAAATCACTACTGATTCTGACTTGAGCAGTGCCCATATTAATATAGGCAGGATTTCAACTGGAGTAGGGGCGGGGCGGGGGGGGGGGAGAGATTTCCAGGAGTGCAGTTCGCGTCGAAGTCCTATGCCTACCCTACTTCGTAAGTCCTGTGGCGTTAGTCACACTGCCATGTTGGTTAACATGATCATATTTTGCTATGTTGAAAAATCCATTGTGTAAAACCCTAATAATTGACAAAATATGCTTTTCAGCATATTTTACCTGCTTATTATAAAAATTGTGTGCATCATATAAACAATTTTCGCAGGATGACAGAATAGTATGTAGCCTATCCTTCATACAAGTTTGAGCAATTTCTGCAATTCAAAAAATGTCAACAAAAAACACTCTTTCGAACTGACCTCTGAAATGTTTTCATTTTGGAATATATTCCTTGATGCACTTTTCTTTTTATCACAAATTCATCGATTATGGCGAACACCTCTCGCGAAGGTACTTGCATATTAACCCAGAAAAAATACTATGGGGCATATCCGCGATAGCACACATGTAATAACTGTATAACAGTATGCACGCATCAATCGTCATTGGTCAGGAAAAATTCATTACGATTGAGTATGCCCTAACTGCTAAAGGGGCTTGCCCGGTACATGGCAAGTAACAAATACAACAACAACAACATAGGATAAGTTTGAATATCTTGAGATTAAGACATGGTAGCGAGCTGAAACTTTATACATTTGTTATATAGGCTTCCCTGATACTACGATATGCATAGCTGATGCAAACTATAATAAAAACATATTTCAAAATATAATTTTGGATGAAAGCTTTCTTCAAAAGTTTCCAGAAGGGACTACGAAAGATGGTATGCTTGTAACTTTTCTCAAAGATTTAAATTCTCATCAGAAGCTATTACTCAATTAGTACATGGGCATGGTATTGGATATGGTCACTTGATATGATCAATAATTATTTTTAGGTAACTGGTGCCTTATTTCAAATAGGTAATAACGAGAGCTCATTCTTTCATAGCGCAGAATCAGAATGAAGGAACATTATGTCAAAACTTGAATTCCTGTGCCCTAAAACTTCAAAAATAATATTAACTATCTTTTTATACAAATTAATTATACTTTTACATAATAAGGCGAAGGGGATATCCAAATATATATGCGAAAGGCTTCAGCTCGCTATGACCTGTTTATTCGAAGACATTCAAATTTTCCTTGAAAATATGTTATCTTTGTTCTTGTTGTTGTTGCTGTTGTTACCTGTCCAACCCCTTAATCCTATCTAGCCTGGGCAATTTTGGGGCTGTCCAGGCCTGAGTGGCGGGCGGGGGGGGGAGGGATTCAGCCCCCCCTTATTTTACTCACCACTTGAGCCAGGGGACTGAGACTTACTACACTATACCCTTGAATCAAGCTCTACTAGAAAATATTACAAATCCAAGATGTCCGCCAAGATGAGGTCCCTAGTCAAGACAGGCATTTTTGGGAAGATTTTTCGGACAGATTTTTCGATTTTTTTATTTTATTTATGTGTTTTCTTGGCAGAAAATGCATGATAATTTGATGTGGAATAAAATAGCTTTTGCCCAATTTTCCTCGCCGGAATTTTGAAGAAAAATGACGAAAACCTGACTTTTCTGGTACACCACATGGTCGCCATTTCGAATTTACCCATGATCCTCTTCTCGGGAGGTATGCAAATAGGCCCACAATGACCCCAATATGATAAACTATAAAGTCACGGAGTGTCAGCTCCCAAGTTGTCACGGAGTGTCAGCTCCCAAGTTTTTGTCGTTCCGGAGAAATGGTAGAAATTTTGGTAGGGGGCCATAATGCCTCCCCCAGGCCTGGTAGAGTTAAATCAACTGGGCAATTCTAGATTCCTGACAGTTTTCATGTTGACAGTCAAAATCATTTGTGAATAGAACTTGGGGAAACAGGAGCTGTAATTCGAGCTTGATAGTCCGCCTCAATGAATCTTTACAGACATATGATTGGCTGAATGTTCCTCCAATTTTTCTATTGCCAATGAATATGCCGGGTTTCTTTTCGAACATTTGAATGATAACCCTAGTCCTTCTTTGACGCCTTCGAACTTTTGAAGGGATACAAATAGGGATTAAGAGCTGAGTTTAGCGGCAAGATGATGAGAGCCACCGTACTTGATTCGTCAGGCCTGAGTGGAGAGTTGACTTGAAATGCTACTACCGACAACAAAACCGGAAACCAAGTACAGAAATCTGTGAATATTATAAGACCAAACTTCTTGGCTAAGTCCACTTCATATTTGTCCTTTCTCCCAGAGGCTTCACCACTTCGTTTCACGCTAATGTATATGGCGACACAAGAAACTGTGACTACAATCAGGGCCAAACAGTTGGGAACAACAAAAAATGCCATGGCATAGTACAAAGCAGGACCGCTGAGATCCTTAAATATGAATGGTGCACATATCTCAGTTCTACCGTAAAAATCCCCAAGACCGACAGGCAAGAAAGGAAAGAGAGACAAGCATACAAGTGTCAACCAACCAAGCACAATCGCAATGATAGAGCGTTTGGGGTTATTTGGTAATCTACCAGACGTTGAAATAACTTTGATTGCTCTATCTACAGCAATAAATACAATCATCATCATTGACATTCCATTGGACACCGTCGCCAGAACGCCAGCCACCTGACATAGAAGACTGCCACGCCAGGTAGGATCTTCGAGGGCATAGTCACCCAAATACACCAAGTCAGCGGTGGCAATAATGATGAGGAAGATTCCCATCAGCATATCAGATATACTCAAATTAAAAATCAAAATAGACGGCACTTTACCAAGACCATCCCGCAACCGACGCAAAAGAACTACTATATTCCCAACAAAAGCGGATACGCCTATGATCCACACGAGCCCCTTATGAGCGTGACTGGCCAGGAGATGGTCACATGAGAAGGTTAAGCTTTGCTCCGGAGAACAAATTTTCACCATATCGTGATCAACATAGCAACAGAAACGATGATCGTCCGTTAGAAGATGACCCACACCTAATCCCTTGAAAGAATCGGTTTCTATTTTCTCCAGGGTGTTGTTCGTGATATTCAACACTGCTAACCCGACGAACTTCGAAAGTGCCCCTGGAAATATAGCCGTTATTTTATTTAGAGCCAAGTCTAACACCTTCAAACTGACCAACCCTGTGAAGAGACCAACGCGAATAGTTTCTATGCACAGATTGCTCATATTCAATATCTCCAGACTGGCAAGGTCTGAAAACAGACCGACATCAAGGGAGGAGATAGGATTGACCTGAATCTCCAAGATTTTCAATCGGCCAAGATTGGAGAAAGAAGAATTTCCCAATACACGTAGAGAGTTATGATGTAACCTGAGATGGTGTAAGTTGCGCATACCCCTGAACGTAACACCATCTATTTCAGTAACGTTATTATTAGATAAATCAAATAATACAAGATATTTGAAATAAAGACCTTCCAACACATTTTCCAAAGCGTTGGAGTGTAAGATCAATGTTCGTGAATTCTCTGGCACATTATCAGGTATGGACGACAAGTTCTTCCCACTGCAGTCCACATGGTATCCTTCACATAGACAGGACGTCGGACATGTTACGTTTGTCCCTTTAAACTCGCAGAATCGCTCATCATCAGCCGAGTTCGGGCAGTGTACCGTACCATCACAAATCTCGTCCTGTGGCAAGCATAACTTTTCTCTGCAGCGGAAAAGGCCAGGACAGGTGTAATTGTCACAGTCGACCTCGTCGGACAGGTCAGGGCAGTCGGGGGAACCATCACAGACACGTCTGTATGGGATACAGTATGCGTCTGGACATTTGTACATGTTTGAGCAAAGATGTTTCCTACAGGACTGATCCCATAGATGTTCCCCGTTTCTACAGTGCATTAAGTGGCCGTAATAATCTCTGTCGTACATACAAGTTTTATCACGTGGATAGCAGTGTATGTGCTCCAAGTGACATCTCCTCTCATTATCACCGCCAGGACAGGGTGCATAACCGTTCTTGTTTTCTTCCGGTTTTCCATTCTTCACTATCCAGGAAAGGTTAGACTTTCCGAAGTCGAAATCGTATATCTCATCAATCTGATTCAAGCCTGCACAATCTGGAACCATGTCTAATAGTTTCTCGTGTGGGATACAGTCCCCTGAAGGGCATCTGTAACCTCTGCACGAGTCACCTGCCGTACAACTAAGTTCGTCCTTTCCGTCTGGGCAGTCAATGAGACCGTCACACCATCTGTCATATGGGAGGCAAAATCCCGTTGAACAACGGAAACAGTTTTCTACTTGGCACCCTTTCTCGTCGCTATTATCGCCGCAGTCATTTCGACCGTCACAGCACAGAGAAACCTGAATCTCAGTTCCACTGTCACAAGTGAATATATTATCACCGTAGGAACAGCCACTCTCATCTTCACCGTACAGGCAGTCATCATTCTTGTCGCACCGGGAAGCTGGGCTAACACATGATCGGTCAGCACTACAATGGAACTGATAGTCGGGGCAGGAAATATTTGCCGTTAGTGTTTCTCTCTTGGGGGTATTTTCTGTCGATACTACTTTACAAATGTAACTAGCTTTTTTGAATTTCTTTGCGCAGGGAATCTTCCACCACTTCATAGAATAGAGTGGGTTTCCCACCATCATAGCAACACATCCTTTGTCCATGTCTGATATTGGCTGTATCTTATCTGACAGGAAATCGAGAACTGGATATGCAGGTAAACTTGTACTGTTGTACAGATCGTCAAATGGATGATTCCAGTCGGTATAAATCAGTGGTGATCCGTCTGT
This sequence comes from Hanleya hanleyi, assembly GCA_036873755.1. NCBI lineage: Eukaryota > Metazoa > Mollusca > Polyplacophora > Lepidopleurida > Hanleyidae > Hanleya > Hanleya hanleyi. Next base: position 67,492 of record JAVTVY010028573.1, read on the forward strand.
CCATCTGTAACCGTCTCGAGCCTGAAAAACAAAATCTTAGTATTTGAAGCTGGTGAATCGGTACCATACTCTGAGGGACGTGGGTTTGATTAAAATAAGGGAATTACCCTTAAAACATGCATCAGCATTGTCGCCGTCGTGCATCAGCATTGTCGTGCTAAAGATAACTGATAAATAATAGGAATTATTAAAAAGTGTCACACTAATTGTTTTGCAGTATACATCGGATACGAGAAAATGAGGAATAAACAACTCGCATAACGTCATCCTGACGGAAATAAAGAACATGGCGCGTGTTAGATAAGAATTTGGCTCCATGAGGTGTGATTGGATTACCAAAAGAGGAGATATTACCTCGGAAACATTTTACCTTATCAACGTTTAAGAAACGTTTGTAGTATACTTAGAATAACTAAAAGTCATTGAGACTTATGATTCTCGAAATAACAGGGTCGCGCAGTAGGGTGTTTGTGCACAATAACAGGGCCGTGAAGCAAGGTGTTTGTGCAAAGTAACGGGACCGTGAAGTACTCTTTGTGCACAATAACAGGGCCGTGTATCAGTGTATTTGTGCACAATAACATGGCCGTGAAGTAGTGAATTTGTGCGCAATAATAGGACCATGAGGTAGCGTGTTTGTTCACAAGAACAGGGTGGTCAAGTAATGAGTTTGTGTGCAATAACAGGGCCGTGAAGTAATGTGTTTGCGCACGATAATAGGGCCGTGAAGTAGTGCGTTTGTGCACATTAACAGACACGTGAAGTACAAAGTTTGCGCGCAATTACAGTGTCGTGATGTAGCGTGTTTGTTCGGAATTACAGCGTCGTGAAGTAGCGTGCTTGTGCACAAGAACAGCGTGGTGAAGTTAGGTGTTTGTGCGCAATAACCTGGTCGTGCAGTAGCGTGTTTGTGCGCAACCACAGGGTCGTGAAGTAGCGTGTCTGTGTACAAGAACAGGGTGGTGAAGTTATTTGTTTGTGCACAAAAACAGGGCCGTGAATTAGTGTGTTTGTACATAATAACGGGGTCGTGAAGTAGTGTGTTTGTGCACAATAACAGGGCAGTGACGTATTTTGTTTGTGCACAATAACACGGTTGTGATATAATGTGTTTCTTTACAATAACGGAGTCATGAAGTAGTGGGGGTGTGCACACTAACTGGATCGAGAAGTAATGCGTCTGCGCACAATAACAGGGCCGTGAATTAGTGCGTTTGTGCACAGTAACAGGGCCGTGAAGTAGTGTTTGTGAGCTGTTGCAGGGTCGTGAAGTAGCGTGTTTGTGGGCAATTACAGGGTCGTGAATTAGCGTGTTTGTGCACAATAACAGGGTGGTGAAGCTATGTGTTTGTGTGCAATAACAGGGCCGTGAAGTAATGTGTTTGCGCACGATAATAGGGCCGTGAAGTAGTGCGTTTGCGCACATTAACAGACACGTGAAGTACAAAGTTTGCGCGCAATTACAGTGTCGTGATGTAGCGTGTTTGTTCGGAATTACAGCGTCGTGAAGTAGCGTGCTTGTGCACAAGAACAGCGTGGTGAAGTTAGGTGTTTGTGCACAATAACATGGTCGTGCAGTAGCGTGTTTGTGCGCAACCACAGGGTCGTGAAGTAGCGTGTTTGTGTACAAGAACAGGGTGGTGAAGTTATTTGTTTGTGCACAAAAACAGGGCCGTGAATTAGTGTGTTTGTACATAATAACGGGGTCCTGAAGTAGTGTGTTTGTGCACAATAACAGGGCAGTGACGTATTTTGTTTGTGCACAATAACACGGTTGTGAAATAATGTGTTTCTTTACAATAACGGAGTCATGAAGTAGTGGGGGTGTGCACACTAACTGGATCGAGAAGTAATGCGTCTGCGCACAATAACAGGGCCGTGAATTAGTGCGTTTGTGCACAGTAACAGGGCCGTGAAGTAGAGTGTTTGTGAGCTGTTGCAGGGTCGTGAAGTAGTGTGTTTGTGGGCAATTACAGGGTCGTGAATTAGCGTGTTTGTGCACAATAACAGGGTGGTGAAGCTATGTGTTTGTGCACAACAACAGGGTCGTGAACCAGTGTGTTTGTGCACAATAAGGCGGTCGTGAGGTAGTGTGTTTGTGCACAATAACAAGGCCGTGAAGTACAGAGTGGGGAGGTAGAGTGTTTGTGCACAAGAGCAGGGTGGTGAAATTATATGTTTGCGAACAATAACAGGGCCGTGTACTAGTGCGTTTGCGCGCAGTTACAGGGCAGTGAAGTAGTGTATTTGTGCGCGATAACAGGATCGTGAAGTATTGTTCTTGTTCACAGTACCAGGGCCAAGCAGTGAATTTGAGCGTAATAACAGGGCCGTGAACTAGTGTATTTGTGCACAATAACATGACCGCGAAATAATGTGTTTATGCTCAATCGCATATGAAGACCGATCAAAACCAGAACCAGGTTTGAACCACATATCTACTGGACAAAAGATTATTGCGTATAAAACCTGTTTTGGTTTTGGTCGATCTTCATATGTTTATGTTTATGTCATATATTTGTGCACAATATCAGGACCGTGAAATAGTGTGATTGTGCACAATAACAGGACCGTGAAGTAGTGTGTTTGTGCACAATAACTGGACCGTGAAGTAGCGTGTTTGTGCACAATACCAGGGTCGTGAAGTAGCATGTTCGTGCACAATCACATATAAAGACGATCAAAACCAGAACGAGCTTTGAACCACATATCTACTGAAAAAAGTATCATTGCGTATAAAACTTGTTTTCGTTCTGGTCGTTCTTCATACGGTGTATTCACAACAAACTCAGTGAGTTCAGACAAATGCACCAGTTCATGGTCCCGTTCTTCGCAAATCACAAGACCCAATGCAATTATTCTGAACATACGACAACACATTGTACTATTATGTTAATCGAATCAATTGTTTCATACGAAATATTTCGTTTTTGACACTCAAACCGCACCTCAGGCCAAACCCTCGCTCAAACGCTTCGCATTCTTTGCGTATACATTCTTCGTGCATTTCAAACTCGATGCTTCACTTCGTCGAATAAATTAATTTTATTTGAAATAAATAATCAAGTTACTTTCAGTGATTCGTCTGAAACAATATTTACAGTTTGCCTACGGTAACGGGAACCACCCTGTTCAGTGAAAGGTCCCCACCTGCCGACCACACATACATGTACGGGAAATACCCCGACAGTTCTTGGTGGAGAAAGGGGCCCCCACCCGTCCCACCTTCCTGTACGGGAATCACCTACACAGCCCATGGTGCAGTTGAGTGAAATGTCCCCCCTCCCGCCCACACATACTGTCGGGAATCACCTACACAATCCAAAGTGCAGTTGACTGAAAGGTGCCCACGCTCACACATAATGTCGGGAATCATCTACACAGTCCAAAGTGCAGTTGACTGAAAGGTGCCCCCTCCCGCCCACACATAATGTATGGGAATCAGCTACACAGTCCATTGTACAGTTCATTGAAAGGTGCCCCCTCCCGCCCACACATAATGTATGGGAATCAGCTACACAGTCCATTGTGCAGTTCATTGAAAGGTGCCCCCTCCCGCCCACACATAATGTACGGGAATCAGCTACACAGTCCATTGTGCAGTTCATTGAAAGGTGCTCCCTCCCGCCCACACATAATGTCGGGAATCACATACAAAGTGCGAAGTGCAGTTGACTGAAAGGTGTCCCCTCCCGCCCACACATAATGTACGGGAATCACCTACACAGTCCATGGTGCAGTTCATTGAAAGGTGCCCCCTCCCGCCCACACATAATGTATGGGAATCAACTACACAGTCCATGGTGCAAAAGGTGCCCCCTCTCGCCCACACATAATGTACGGGAATCAGCTACACAGTCCATGGTGGAGTTCAGTAAAAGGTGCCCCCTCCCGCCCACACATAATGTCGGGAATCATCTACACAGTCAATGGTGCAGTTGAGTGATAGGTACCCTCTCTCGCCCACACATAATCTCGGGAATCACATACAAAGTTCGAAGTGCAGTTGACTGAAAGGTGTCCCCTCCCGCCCACACATAATGTACGGGAATCACCTACACAGTCCATGGTGCTGTTCGCTGAAAGGTGCCCCCTCCCGCCCACACAAAATGTACGGGAATCACCTAAACAGTCCATGGTGCAGTTCATTGAAAGGTGCCCCCTCCTACCCACACATAATATACGAGAATCACCTGCACAATTAATTCATGGTGCAGTTGAGTGAATGGTGCCCCCTCCCGCTCACACATAATGTACAGGAATCACTTACACAGTCCAAGGTGGAGTTCAATGAAATGTGCCCCCTCTCGTCCATATATAATGTGCGGGAATCACCTACACAGTTCGTGGTGGAGTTCAATGAAAGGTGTCCCCTCCCGTCTACACATAATGTGAGGGAAACACCTACACAGTCCATGGTGGAGTTAAGTGCAAGCTGTCCCCTCCCGTCCACACATAATGTGCGGGAAACACCTACACAGTCCATGGTGCAGTTCATTGAAAGGTGCCCCTCATGCCCACACATAATATACGAGAATCACCTGCACAATTAATTCATGGTGCAGTTGAGTGAATGGTGCCCCCTCCCGCTCACACATAATGTACAGGAATCACTTACACAGTCCAAGGTGGAGTTCAATGAAATGTGCCCCCTCTCGTCCATATATAATGTGCGGGAATCACCTACACAGTTCGTGGTGGAGTTCAATGAAAGGTGTCCCCTCCCGTCTACACATAATGTGAGGGAAACACCTACACAGTCCATGGTGGAGTTAAGTGCAAGCTGTCCCCTCCCGTCCACACATAATGTGCGGGAAACACCTACACAGTCCATGGTACAGTTCAGTGAAAGGTGCCCGCCCTTATCTGTATGGTACTGTAGTAACTGTACCGTCAGTGGACACGCACGATTTTGCTTGCACGGTTTACACTGACCGATGTTTACCAAGCAAATTCCCTCCCTTCTCAATCGTGCTTCATCTCAAACAAGCGGCCTACCAACAATTGGTCTAAGATCGGTTTTACCACAGTTTTCTAGGCTGTGCACTTGATATTGGCATATATAATACAACTGATGAATAGGGCATAATTTGGATATAAATGTGAAAAACATTTCGCTGAAGTTCGTATAATGGTTTTTTTGTTTTAGTATGATAATTCGATGCTTAATTACTTGATTTGTCCTAGTTCTAAGCTCAACATAGGCCTTTTCCGCCACAGAAAGACAAAGTGCACAGTCACTCTATTCGTCGTACGCTTTAGCGAGAATTCAGCCTCACAGATATGCGGTGAATGTACCAGATTATAATTTTAGGCATGGTATAATCATCGATTTACAGGACTTGGGGTATTGCATTCGTGGAGAGTCGCTGATTTTTAAGCGAAAAATTATTTCACGGAAAGAAATAGGATGTTATCTATTCTGGGTAGCTCATTCTGGTTTGTTATTTTTTAATTATTTTTTTGTTAACCCTATGTGACCTGGGCTTTTTGAGCCCTGTCCAGGGCTGGGGAGGGACCATTTCGCCACTCCCCCGCCCACTTACCCTTGAGCTGGTGGACTGAAAATTACCACACTATACCCTTGAGTCAAACTCTACCAGAAAATGTCAAAAATATCCAAGATGGCGGCTTTGATGACGTCACAGGGTGCATTCCACACCTAAATGATGTGCGGTTAAAATAGACATGGGTTCGGGTCTTCGGCCTTAAATATATGTAAAATCTTTAACAAAACTCCTGTGAAAGTATATATTTTCTGAATGGGCACACCCATGCCATTATTCCAGGAGACAAGTCAGCTATTCAAATTGAAAAGTAAAGACGTGCAATCCTCCTTAAACCTTCTTCAACTTTTCTGGAAAACTTCATAAAATGTACGAAAATGTGCCAAATTCGACCCACCATCCAGAGAAAACAAACGAAATGATTTTCTTGTTAGACTTCTGAAAGTTTCTCCGTCCAACGGGCATTTTAAAAAGCGGAAAAACAGGGGGTCGACCTACTCGTTTTTTGTAAAATTTTATCGCCATAAGGGAATAATCATTTTCGTTCCCCGAAAAAGTGAAGATTTTGTCCTGCCAGATATTCAATTCCGGAAACGATTAACTCTGTAGAGGCGCGTAGATGCGATAAGCAAGCAATTGTTATATCCTCGTTTGAAGAAATGGTTACGTCCAGCAGGGTTCTACTATATAGATATCAGCTAGTAGAAAGGGAAGAAGAATTACCATGCTGTCAAAAACAGGCGACCTTCCTTATTATGAAATTAGTGCGAAACCGTGGCCTAGTGTGGAATGTACCCACAGTGACGTCATTTTCGAAAACGGCATTTTTGGTCGATTTTTCGAATTTTTCATTTATGCAATTTCTCCGCAAAAACTGCATGATAAATTAGCAAATATTAATGTGATGTGAAATAGAATAGTTCTTGCCTACTTTTCATCCCGAAAAAGCAGAAATCTGTAGGCAATATAATATAAAATAGGCTCAAAATGGCCCCAATATGATAAACTATAAAATCATGGAGTGTCAGCTCTCAACTTGTTGTTGTTCCGGATATAGGGCAGAAAGTTTGGCAGGGACATCTTGTCCCCCCCCCCAAAGGCCTGCTAGGGTTAAAGAAATAGGTATTCATTCAATGCTTTTACAGAGAATAATAAAATGAGTTGTTTCACCTCAAAATCAGCGATTTTGCAGGAGTACACTACTTCTCAGTCATCTTCAGGGATAAATTATAATTTAATCTTCAGGGATAAATTATATTTAATTTAATTCTACTAGGTACACTACTTCTCCTTCTCGAAACTGACAATACACTAAAATGTCCTGTCATCGAACAGAGGTTGAGATGAATCAAAACTTACCAAATTGGTACCTTTAACACCAATGAATGTCAGACCTGATGTTCCCTCTTGAACTAACAATAGTTTTATGTGCTCCAGTTCTTGATGCGACTTCACATACAAGAGTCGTCTCCCATTCTCCGATAGGCAATCTTGATGAGCATCTGTCCAGCTGATTGAGTCATTCCGCCGAATCAGATAACATGTTTCACCGGTACATCTCTTAACATACTTTTCATACACCACTTTCAGGTACATCATAATGTTAAGATGATAGTCCGAGAAAGCATGTATATCAAGATACAGAAATTCCCCGTGTTCTGGTATGATATATTCACGTGGATGACGTACATTGGTGAATGTTGTGACCGCTCCAGAGCTCTGGGTTATCGTTAGACGGTCCAGACTAGATGTTCCCGAACCTTTCCTGACAGAGAATTGATGAGTCAACAAACGCCACTGACACCACCGTTTATAAGAGCAATATGTCTCAATACTCCAGCGACAGTTTCCATGAAAACGTTGATCAGATACCAAAACATATAATGCTGAGTCCAGCACGGAGTGATCATACTGACCAATGCTCTGATTACAGTACCGATGGTTGACTGCCTTAGTGTCCCAATGAATGTGATAGTGTATAAGCAGGGGCTGATCACAGTGTGGGCCAAGCTTCCAAGACGAAGGATTAATGACCTTTATTGAGCTGTCATTAGCACTTACAGTGTCCTCCCCATTGTATATATACACATACGGTACAGAGTCAGCAAAGTCTGAACTGTTAGCACATAACGCTGACCATGATCGATACCGATACCATCCATACAACTGGACTGTCTGATTACCTGTAATCACTTGACCACTCAGAAAGAATGTAGCACACCGATAAGGATCGGTAATGTGATTTATTGTTTTGGTAACATTGTCTTCGTAGTCTAGAATTCTCGGACCAGGTGTGAGACTATACAAACGGGGGCAGGAATAAAACCTGGACTCGTCCGTAGTGAGTACTGTGAATGAGATCACAGGGACATCAGTGTTGACATTTGGTCCGACATCTCCATACATATACACCACAACATACAGGGTGAACGAATTGGTGAGGAAATTGTTAAGCATAAACTCAATATTTCCACTGAACATTTCGCAGAAAGGACCGTGCTGGCGTTCATTCGACAAGAGTCCATCATAAATCATGACACCAAAGTTATGACAGTTATCGGCGTTTATCAAAATGGAGACCTTCGACACTTCTGAAATCTGTAAGTTGTATTCTCCTTCCTCTCTTGTAAATTGTGCATAAGTACAGCATTGCCCAATAAGATTGTAATGCTCAAACAGCTCGAAAGATGTGTTAGTGCGTCTCACGTGAAAGGGATGTGAAGTGTCGGTGAAAACGTTCAGGGATGTGTACTTTACCTGTGGACAAGTTTCACTGGTGAAAACGTTCAGGGATGTGTACTTTACCTGTGGACAAGTTTCACTGGCGCTCGTGCACAGCATGGACAGGTAAAACCCTGAGGAATATCCCCTCTTCCTGTCAGTCAGTTTGTTTGCAGTTTTTAGTTTCCGGTTTGGGTCAGTTGTTGGGCTGTCGAAAGCATATACTTCAGTATTCTGTGTTGAGAGGATGTCGTACCGAATGATGAATCCAGGAATTGTTTGTATAGTCCATGTGATCGTATCGATGATCGCACCTGACGCAGGAATTTGGTACTGGATGCCAACGTTGAGACTTGTTGTAAAGAAAGACCTCTCGATAAGTTGGACATTTTGTATCTGGGTAGTTTTCGCTTGTCGAGTCGAGTTTATCGGCCGGAAAGTAACCTTGAAATAACCATTTTCAATCGAGAAGTCACTATGGAAACTGACCGTCACCCTCGTGGCGCCCGTCTTGTAGACCAACGGTTTCGCTCTATTTCCACAGATTCGTCCCAACGAGATCTCACCGGCTGCCTCGAATTTAGAAGGAGCCACGTTTGGAAACCATAGGTCGGTATCATTGTCTCTCAGCGTTAATTCCCATGATGTGATACTACTTGAATCATTGACTGGTACCCGCACCTCGATGAAGTTGTTTGTACAATCTTCCCCAATCATATCGGGCAGCAGGTTAATCTCCAGGGAGAGCTCGTATGAGATGTTTGTTTCTACAGTCCATAAACAATCTATATTCTTCGGATATCTGAATGGACTGACTCGCTGGTTCCCGAGTAATAATGAAGATATTTTCTCCGTCGGGCCGTCAGCCCGGCGCATCAGGTCGCAAGTTACACTGAGATCTACCGTCGTGGCTGTGTAGTTCAGTCGAAAAGCTCCTTCGGATACAGAGTCGTCGGTGTGGAAAACCATCAACAGGTCATACATGTACATGGGTCCAGTCTTGTTAATTTGAGCATTAGTTTCCATCTTACCGCAAAACTTCCTAATCGCGAGGCTCTTGTCATTTTCTACTACGCCGCTGTATATTGCGACGTAGTCGCCTTTACAGTTCTCCCCTGTGTCCTCGAGCACGAACGTCTCAAATTCGAGACGAACCCGGGTCAGGTCAGGAAAGGAAATTAGTCGGGTATCGTGTAAATTGTCCGTATAGTTCAGCGGATAGTTTCTGGACTCAAAAACTCCCTCCTCTATGATTTTCTCGTGTTGACCCTCACTAAAATCGACACACAGGTAGAGTATTGCGAATAGTAACCACCCAGCCAGTCTTCAAAACAAAGAAAAAAAGAAACACATAATGAGTTGCGATAACGTTATACAAATGTATTAGCACAATAAATCAGTTAGCCGTAAGATATAGCTAGTCTGGCAGTGCACAACAATTTCTCACTATTCCTCATTATTAACTAAGGCACTCGCAAACTAATGGTATCTAGTATACTTTATTTTTTTTAACAGATACATAAATAGAAAGAACATACATGAGTAAGACATACCTTAAAGATGAGGTGCTCTTCTGATAAAAGTTTACTTAATAAACATCTATTAAGAGTACATTACATTATTGTTGTTGCATAATATTCCTGTTTTATAAGTGTTGAGAGATAGACTAGTACGAAGTTCATTTTGCAAACCATTCCATAATTGAGCACCCGGTTACTTAAACGTGCGTTGGCCAGTTAAACTGGTAGCCCTATCTTTTTACAATCTGTAACAGATTTTTACTACATACCATTAGTGTTTTATTAATTTATTTCTCTAGAATTTGTGATCAATAAACATTAGTTTGTGAGTGCCTTAGATTATGAAGAAGCGAAAGTATTGGAAGTTAACTGCCTCGAAATTCTTTCATTAGCAGCGCAAATCTGAGAAAGAGTTGTACTATATCCCTTGTAGAATTTTGTTACTTGATTACTTCTCCATTCTATGTTGACTGTATAACTGTGAGTAAAATAAAACGAGGCATCCATTACAGAAACTCTGTGATTGACTCGATATTCTTCTGATTTTATCCACCAGCCAATGAAAATACATGAATTATTTTTGAAATTTTGAATTGACCAATCAAGTGCTTTGAAACTAGACGATTTCCCATGATACAATGTTGCTTCTATTAAACTTCATTACAACTGAATCATATTGACTTTGGAATCTCCGCACCATTCCAGTAAATCACCCTTATGTAGACCGAGATATATTACACATTACATATACTAGGCTAGATGCTTCAAAATAAGAAGTCTGCAAATACTATGGCAATAGTACAGGTAATAACGGAACAATGAGCCAACTATCGTGTATAACTTACGGGAAAACTCAATGTTACATCTGTGTATTCTTTAGTTTGACAAACATCTCTCAAACGGTTCCATATGGAATCAAGGTTGTTTATTTCTGGTAGACAGGTTGAACCTAAGATATATATGTAGGGTCAACCAACTGTGGTCCCACATACGCATAGAACCAATGTTGAACCAAAGATTGAACCAACCCAACCTGGTTCCATATTCACATAGCACCAATATCACACAAACGGCTTCCATATAGAATCATAGTTGGATATTTCTGGTAAGATAGGTTGAACCAAAGATATATGTAAGGTCAACCAAATGTGGTTCCACATACACATAGAACCAGTATCACACAAACGGTTCTATGTGGAATCATAGTTGGTTATTTCTGGTAGAAAGGTTGAACCAAAGATAGAGCCAACAAAACCTGGTTCCATATTCACAAAGAACCAATAGTACGCAAACGGTTCCATGTGAAATCATAGCTGTTTATTTCTGTTGGACAGGTTGAACCAAAGATAGAGCAAACCAAATCTGGTTCCACATTCACATAGGACCATTATTACGCAAACGGTTCCATATGGAATCATAGCTGTTTATTTCTAGTAGACAGGTTGAACTGAAGATACAGCCAAGCAAACATGGTTGCCCATCACATAGAACCAATATCCCACAAACGGTTATATATAGAATCAAAGCTGGTCATTTTTGGTGGACAGGTTGACCCAAAGATAGGGTCAACCAAACGTGGTTCTAGATACACATAGAACCAACATCATACCAACGGTTCTATACGGAATCTGAGTTAACCAATTGAACGGATCCAAAGATAGAAACAGCCAATTGTGGCTCCACATACACGTATATTCAGCTTCATATTAAATGTTCTATACGGAATCATAGTTTGTCATATCTACTACACAGGCGGACACAAAGATAGAACCAAACAACTGTGGTCCCGTGTACATGTACACCCGACATCATACGACCGATTCTGATCTCTCTTCTGTACATGTTGAACCAAATACAGAACCAAGCAAATGTGGTTCCTCCAATAATCAACTTCACACAAAAGGTTCTGTGCGAAATCATAGTTGATTATTCTGCTACACAGTTTGAACCAATGATTGAACCGATCAAATGTGATTTCATCACACAAGCTGTTCTATGTGAAATCCTACTTGGATACGACTACTACATGTCCGGAGCCAAAAGAAGAACCACCAAATGCGGTTTGAAACAAAGAAAGAAACAACCAAATGTGGTTTGAAACAAACATAGAAACAATCAAATGTAGTATGAAACAAAGATAGAAATAAACAAATATGGTTTGAAATGAAGACAGACACAACCAAATGTGATTACGAAGAAAGATAGAAACAACAATCTGTGGTTTTTAACGAAGACACGACCAAATATGGTCCGAAACAAAGATAGAAACAGCTAACTGTAACTTGAAACAAAGATATAAACAATCGAATGTGGTTTGAAACAAAGATAGAACCAATGAAATGTGATTTGAAACAAATATAGAACCAGCCAAATGTGGTTTGGAACAAAGATAGAAACAACCGAATGTGTTTTGAAACAATGTTAGACACAACCAAATGCGGTTTGAAACAGAGGCAGAAACAACCAAATATAATTTGAACTAAAGACAGAACAAACTAAATATGGTTTGAAGCAAAGATAGAAACAACCAGATGTGGTTTGAAACAAAGATAGAATCAAAGAAATGTGGTTTGAAAAAAGATGGAAAAACACAGATGTGGTTAGATAGAAATATAAAATAACCAAAAGTGGATTGAAACAATGATAAACACAAACAATCGTGATTTGAAACAACGATCGAAACAACCAAATGTCGTTAGAAACAAAGACAGATTTAAACAAATGTGGTTTGAAACAATAATAAACTAAAAATATGTGGTTTGAAACAGATAGAAACAACTAAATGTGGCTTGAACCAAAGATAGAAACAACCAAATGTGGTTTGAAAAAAAGATAGCAACAAACAAATGTGGTTTGAACAAAAGTTCAAAACAAACAGATGTGGTTAGATACAAATATAAAATAACCAAATGTGGATTGAAAGAATGATAAACACAAACAAATGTGATTTGAAACAACGATCGAAACAACCAAATGCGGTTAGAAACAAAGACAGATTTAAACAAATGTGGTTTGAAACAGTAATAAATTAAAAATATGTGGTTTGAAACAAAGATAGAAACAACCAAATGTGGCTTGAACTAAAGGTAGAAACAACATTATGTGATCTAAACCACTCGGCCAACGGGCCTCCCACAAAAATAGGAGGTAGCAGACCGGTAGTCTTGAAAGGGAACATACAGTACCCCTCTGATGATCGTAATGACACAGCTCCCACAGCTGAATAGATATATTTTTTATCATTTAGAAAGTGATCGTATAACAGTAGTTTCGTTATTTTGGGATAACACTATCTTAGAATAGCACAAATTCTAGTGCTGAAAATTTGGTCGAGTCCCGTGCGGGATTCGAAACAGCACCCAGTGCTGGCGATTAGGTGCCTGACTCCGTGGTCGCTGGTTCCAATCCCGCACGGGACTCGACCAAATATTCAGCACTAGAATTTGTGCTATTCTAAGATAGTGTTATCCCAAAATAACGAAAATACTGCTATACGATCACTTTCTAAATGATAAAAAATATATTAACAAAAATATAACATTATGTGGTTTGAAACAAAGATAAACCCAAACAAATGTGGTTTGAAACAAAGATAGAACCAGCCAAATGTGGTTTGAAACAAAGATAGAACCAAGCAATATGTGGTTTGAAACAAAGATAGAAGAAAAGAATGTGATTTAAAATAAAGACAGATACAACCACATGTGGTTTGGTACAAAGATAGAAACAATCAAATGTAATTTCAAACGAAGATAGAACAATCAAATGTGGTTTGAAGCAAAGATAAAAAACAACGGAATGTGGTTGGAAACAAAGATAGACACAGCCAAATGTGATTTGGAACAAAGATAGAAACAACCAATGTAGTGTGAAATAAAGATAGCAACAAACAAATATGGCTAGAAACAAAACAACCAAATGTGATTTGAAACAAATATAGAATCAACCAATTGTGCTTTGAAACAATAATAGACACAGACAAATGTGGTTTGAAACAAAGATAGAAACAACCAAATGTGGTTTGGAACAATGATGAACACAGACAAATGTGGTTTGAAACAAAGATAGAAGCAACCAAATGTGGTGAAAGACAAATTATCTGAATGTGCATGGTTTGAAACAAAGATAGAAACATTGAAAACTGATTCAACATACATGTAGTACCAACAATACACAAACGGTTCTATATCAAAAACTTTAGGTAGGCATGTCGAATCTAATATGAGACTATCCAAATGATAGTCATACATCACTCGTACAGCCAACATCCAAGAAGCAGTTCCACATGGAATCATATTAGCTTATTTCTGCTGCTTACTGTGAAACAAAGTGATAAACAACCAAATGTGGTTCCAAATACATATAGTACCAACAGCACACAACCGATTCGTATGGACAATTTCAGCTATACATGCTGAATCTAACATAGAACCAACCAAATGTGGTCATACATACATATGCAACCGACATCACAGAAACAGTTCAATATGGAATCACCGTTGGATATTTTTTCTGCTTACGATGATATAAAGATAGAATCAACCAAACGTTGTTCCACATACACGTACATAAAACGCGAACGGTTGTGCACACGTACATGAAATTATTGTTGGTTATTTCTGCTACACAGGGTCAATCAACTAGCGATAGATCCAACCAAATGTGGTTCAAATACACGTTGAACTAAAATCATACAAACGGTTCTTCGTGGAATCTTACTTGGGTATTTCTTCTACACAGGTTAAACAAACGATAAAACCAACCAAATGTCGTTTCTCACACATGCACTCAGAACCAGCATCACATAAACTGTTTTACTTCTAAACAGGTTTAACCAATGATATAATCAACCAAATGTGGTTTCACATGCATCCAAATCCACCATCAGCCAGTGGTTATTTATGGAAACATAGTTTATTCTGCTACACGAATTGAACCGAAGTAAGACCCAACAATATGTGGTTCAAAATACACATACAATCAACATCACACAAACAGCTCTATATGGAATCATATTTTGTTAACTCGCCTGCACAGGTTGAACCAAAGACAGAACCAACTAAATATGGTTTTATATAGAACCATCACCTCACACACGGTTCCCATATGGAATCATACCGGTAGTTAGTTAGTTCTGCTAATACAGGTTGAAATAAAGATGCCACATTCTCCCATATGCATGCATGTGTCCAAATAAATATCCCCAGATATCTACTCGGACATTTGTGATGGCTAAATACCGCTACCGCGCTTCCGACTTTGTGGTTTTTCTTCTTTGTGAGCTTGCCAGATGAAATTTCATAGAAATTAACAATATTAATCGATGTGCGAGAAATGACGTTAACGTATCGTGATGATAGCTGTCACATCAATTATCCAGACTGCTCGTCTATCGGCAAGGATCGGCTACCCAAACATCAAAGGTACGACTATCGGAATCAGCGATAAGACTGTCGGCATCACAGAGAAGATTATCGGTACCCAAACATCATAAGTACGACTCTCGGAATCAGCGATAAGACTGTCGGCATCACAGAGAAGATTATCGGTACCCAAACATCAAAGGTACGACTATCGGAATCAGCGATAAGACTAACCTGTCGACATCACAGATAAGACTATCGACATCACAGGTTAGACTTTCGGCATCACAGGTTAGACTTTCGGCATCACAGGTCAGACTATCGACATCACAGATAAGACTATCGACATCACAGGTTAAACTATCGACTTCACGGGATAGAGTATCGGAATAACAGGTTAGACTATCGGCATCACAGGTAAGACTATCGACATCACAGGTTAGACTATCGACATCACAGGTAAGACTATCGACTTCACGGGTTAGACTATCGGAATTACAGGTTAGACTATCGACATCACAGGTAAGACTATCGACATCACCGGAAAGACTATCGACATAACAGGTTAGGCTATCGACATCAAAGGTAAGATTATCGACATCGCAGGTAAAACTATCTGCATCACAGGTTAGACTATCGCCATCACAGGTTAGACTATCGATATCACAGGTTAGACTATCGACATCACAGGTAAAACTATCTGCATCACAGGTTAGACTATCGACATCACAGGTTAGACTATCGGCATCACTGGTTAGACTATCGACATCACAGTTTAGACTATCGGCATCCCAGAGAAGATTGTCAGCATCACAGAGAAGATTGTCGATAGTGAAACATCACAGGAAGTCTATCGACATCAGCGATAAGCCTATCGGGATCGCAGAGAAGACTATCGATACTCAAACATCACAGAGAAGACTATCGATAATCAAACATCACAAGGAAGATTATCGCTAATCAAACATCACAGCGTAGACTATCGATAATCAAACATCACAGGTAAGACTATCGACATCACAGGTGAAACTATATGCATCAAGGGTTAGACTATCGGCATCACAGGTTAGACTATCGGCATCACAGGTTAGACTATCGGCATCACAGGTTAGACTATCGGCATCACACGTAAGACTATCGACATCACAGATAAGACTATCGACATCACAGGTTAGACTATCGACCTCATGGGCTAGACTATCGGAATCATCGGTTAGACTATCGACATCACAGGTAAGACTATCGACATCACAGGTAAGACTATCGACATCACAGGTAAGACTATCGCATCACAGGCAAAACTATCTGCTTCCCAGGTTAGACTATCGACATCACAGTTTAGACTATCGACATTACAGATAAAATTATCGACATCCCAGAGAAGACTATCAGCATCACAGAGAAGATTGTCGATAGTCAAACATCACAGGTAAGTCTATCAACATCAGCGATAAGTCTATCAGCATCGCAGGGAAGACTATCGATAATCAAACATGACAGGGAAGACTATCGATAATCAAACATCACAATGAAGACTATCGATAATCAAACATCTCAAGGAAGACGATCGATAATCAAACATGACAGGAAAGACTATCGATAATCAAACATCACAATGAAGACTATCGATAATCAAACATCACAAGGAAGACGATCGATAATCAAACATGACAGGAAAGACTATCGATAATCAAACATCACAAGGAAGACTATCGATAATCAAACATCACAAGGAAGACTATCGATAATCAAACATCACAAGGAAGACTATCGATAATCAAACATCACAAGGAAGACTATCGATAATCAAACATGACAGGGAAGACTATCGATAATCAAACATCACAAGGAAGACTATCGATAATCAAACATGACAGGGAAGACTATCGATAATCAAACATCACAAGGAAGACTATCGATAATCGAACAGCACAAGGAAGACTATCGATAATCAAACATGACAGGGAAGACTATCGATAATCAAACATCACAGGGAAGACTATCGATAATCAAACATCACAAGGAAGACTATCCCCTTTTACAGCCACGGAACAACTCAGAGTACAAGAGTAGCAATACTGTTTAAAACTGATTTAGATTTGGTAGTGAACAAAATTAAAACTGACCAAGAAGGTAGATACATAATAACAGATATCACTATCGACGACACAAGACTTACGCTCACAAATGTCTACGGGCCAAACAATGACAACCCCTCTTTTTATACCTCACTGTTTGAAGACATACGCGAATTTGATAACGGAACGATTATATGCTGTGGCGACTGGAATCTAGTGCAAAACTTTAATCTCGATATGGATAATTATACCACAAGAAATAACATTAAATCAAGGCTCAAGGTACTCGACTATAAACATGAACTAGGTCTCATTGATATCTGGAGAGACGAAAATCCACAGAAAAGAAGATTTACATGGAGGAAAATGACAAAAACTGGAATCAAGCAGAGTCGACTTGATTATTTTTTTAATTTCTGACGATATTTCGGCAATGCGCACAACATCTGACATAGGTATAGCATATAAGTCAGATCATTCATTCATAACCTTAAAGTGCTGTTTTAAACTTTCTGACCGGGGTCGTGGACTCAATGTTGCTCTGTTAAAAGACCTCCAATATATACAACAAGTAAGGGACACGATACAAGACACGGTTAACCAATGCTATATATACGGTGATCGGAATGACGCTGCATGTGTGTCTCTTAGTTTGGACGATCAGGCGTTCTTTGAGTTTCTTAAAAACAGGATAAGAAGCCTGACAATCCCATATTCGATAGCCAAGAAAAAAAACGATACCAAGAAGGAAAATGACTTGGAAGAGGACATTTTGGAGCTAGAAAAACAAATATCAGAGGGTTTAAGTGGTTATGTTGATATCAAGAAAAAATTAGAAAATAAAACACAAGAACTCGAGCAAATGAGGTACTTGAAAATCGAAAGTATGATTGCGAGATCGAAAGTAAAGTGGTACGAACATGGCGAGAAAAGCTCAAAGTATTTTTGTGATCTAGAAAAAAGGAATTTCATAGTCAAAACTCTTACCGAGATTGAAAAGTCTGATGGTACAATTACAACGGACCAGTCACATATTTTAAGCGAAATGAAAAATTTCTATCAAACCCTATATAAAAAAAATGAAAGTTTAAATGATGAGAATGAGGTTTTTTGCCTCAGTCATAATATGAGACTTAGCAAAGGCGAACAAGCGTCGTGTGAAAATGGTATTAGTTTAGTAGAATGCGAAGAAGCGTTACAAAATATGAAAAACGGTAAAAACACCGGGGTCAGATGGTCTTCCAAGCGAATTCTACCAGTTCTTCTGGAAAGAGATTGGGCCCTTTCTGCTTCGTTCCGCTAACTACGCTTTCGATACACAGTCCTTATCAACATTTCAACAACAGGGTATTATTACTTGCCTACCAAAAGATGGAAAAGATAGAAAGCATCTTAAAAACTGGAGGCCTATATCGTTACTAAACGTGGACTATAAAATAATTTCCAGCTGCATCGCCAACAAAATTAGAAATGTTCTACCTTCGATCATCAGCGACACACAGAAAGGTTTTATGAAGGGGCGTTACATAGGGGAAGTAACAAGATTAATATCTGACCTAATGGCCTATGCAGACGACAACGAAATCCCGGGCTTACTATTTCTCATCGATTTTGAAAAAGCATTTGATTCAGTTTCTTGGCAATTCATGGAAAAAACACTGGTTTCATTCAACTTTGGAAATAATCTAATTCGATGGATTAAGTTATTACAAAATAAATCTAAAAGCGCTGTAATTAATAACGGATTCCTGTCGGATTTTTTTGAATTAGGAAAAGGATGCAGACAGGGTGATCCTATCTCTCCATATTTGTTCATCATCGCAGCCGAAGTCTTGTCCATTGCTGTAAAAGGGGATGACAATATAATAGGTATAAAAATACAAGACTCAGAAATAAAAATTCAGCAATATGCTGATGACACTACCCTTCTCCTAAATGGCTCTAGGAGCTCTTTGGCGGCAGCGATGGGTATCTTGGATAAGTTTTCAAGCTGTTCAGGACTCCGTTTGAATATTGACAAGTCCCGGGCTGTTTGGTTTGGCAGTGCAAAGGGAAATACAATAAAATTATGTCCTCATTACCGGATTAACTGGGATCCAGGTGGATTCAAACTATTAGGGGTATGGTTCTTTGAAAATCTTGAAAAGCAAATGCAGGAAAATTTCGCAGAAAAAAGGACCAAAATTCAAAAACTGTTAGGAATCTGGTCTAAACGCGACATTTCCGTTGGGAAAAATAACGGTTATCAAAGTCTTCGTCCTTCCGCTCCTTACTCATCTATTCTCCGTCCTGCCTAACCCACCTGCAGCATTCTTTAAAGATATTAACACCATTCTATATAAATTTTTATGGGGCAGGGGTCCAGACAGAGTAAAACGGAAAACTCTGATATGCGATGTAGAGGAGGGAGGACTAAATATGATCGATCTCTATACATTTTCTAATTATCTAACGGTAAAGTGGGTAAAAAATATGACAAGTAACTCTTCTGCCTATCGAGCCATGGTGGAGAAAATTTTAGAACCAACGGGAGAGGATACCTGGAGTTTAGGCCCTGATGGGTTACAGGAACTAATTAGGCATGTAAATAATCCAGTTTGGAGCGATGTGTTATCAGCTTGGAGGGATTTAGTAAAACAGGAACGGTTACCAGACACAGACGAATCGCTATATGATTTTAGTCCGTTTTCGGAATGGAAAACAATCGCCCAGTGGCGTGCAAAAGGTGCGTACCAATTAACCGACCTAGTTGGAGAGTACGGTTTGTTTTTAACTTTTGATCAATTCAGACAAAAATATGATGTTGCAAAGAAAGATTTTATTTTATATTATGCCATTATTCACAACATTTCCGCCGAAACGAAAACGAGGCTAAAACAGATTGACGGGGGTAAACTACAACAGCCGGATGGTATGTTAAATAAGATTACTAACCAAAAATCCTTAAAATTTATCTATAAGCATCTATTGAGAAATATAAAAGTGAAACCAGTTGATACAGAAAATAAATGGATTTTGGAGCTGGGCTTAAATCACCAAGACTGGACCAAAGTATACAAAAACGCATTCGATGTTACCCCACAGTCTAGTTTGCAATTCTTTCAATTCCAAATAACACATAGAATTATTGTTACGAATCAAAAGTTAATGCGTTGGGGTAAAGTGGAATCCGATAAATGCTGTTTTTGTGGCCAAGAAACGGAAACAATAATTCATTTGTTCTGGTTCTGTTGTCATAGCCAGAAACTGTGGCAACAGTTTGAAAACTGGCTCCAGATACTCAATATATTTCCCTCTGCATTGTCAATCCAACAGGTCATTCTTAGTGCACCGACGGACGGTGTCCTGTTGAAACATCTTATATTGCTGGTAAAGAAACATATATACAATTGTAGATTCTGGAGGACTCTTCCTGCCTTCGAGAGAACGAAGCAGTATATATACAAAGTGAGAGATATTGAGAAAAGTTTGTCAAGTAGTGATGAATTAGAAAAGGGCTTCGTTAAGAAATGGAGCCCCCTGGCAAACATATCTGTTTAATTTTTTTTATACATCTCAGTAAACATGAGTGGTGGTAAAACAACAACAACAGGCAAACGCACCGTGGATAGAAGTAACAGAAAAGGGTTTCTTGTATCGTTATAGAAAGAGTATTTCGCACTATATATTACCTCTGATAGTGAATTTCCCGCAGGATCCACCATGTTTCGGAATACAAATATATTTGCTCCTCTATAATTATCTGAAGGACTGACTAATCTGAAGGCTATATTATGAGTCACTTCAACCTCTTCTATCCTCTTGGACTTTTTGTCCGGGAGGATGGAAAGGGGTCGGTGGTGGCAATCGTTGTTCGTACAAATTCTTGTTATCGGCTTTAACCAAGTAAAGGGAGAAGTTTTAAAAAACCCCTCTCTATGGACTTTCGTCTTTTTTCGGCCAAAGAGTGGGGAAAACATTTTATGAAAAAAAAAATATAATAATAAAACCTCCATAGTCAAAATCTCATTCAGCCTAAGTGAACAAATGACCTGATGATACGTTGTGGATCACTGTGGGTATGCTTCAGAAGGTTAATTTTTCTTCTTTTTCACTTGTATAGATACGAATCAAACAGTTCATAGTGGTCCTTCTATATTACATTCGCATATTAACGTATCATATAATCGTGTCTACATTATTTATGTTATGTATATGCTTTTATGTATCATTAATAGTATTATCCAAAACCCGGTAAGCCCTGGCTATGTGGGCATTGTACGGGTGTCTTTGTAACAAACCATGGCACTGTTTCAATGCTGAATAAATGCCCAGTGGCTTGTCCAGGGCTTACTGGGGGTAAAAAAAAAGAGAAAAAAAAGGAAGACTATCGATAATCAAACATGACAGGGAAGACTATAGATAATCAAACATCACAAGGAAGACTATCGATAATCAAACATCACAAGAAAGACTATCGATAATCTAACATGACAGGAAAGACTATCGATAATCAAACATCACAAGAAAGACTATCGATAATCAAACATGACAGGGAAGACTATCGATAATCAAACATCACAAGGAAGACTATCGATAATCAAACATGACAGGGAAGACTATCGAAAACCAAACAAACAAGGAAGACTATCGATAATCAAACATGACAGGGAAGACTATCGATAATCAAACATGACAGGGAAGACTATCGATAATCAAACATCACAAGGAAGACTATCGATAATCAAACACCACAAGGAAGACTATCGATAATCAAACATCACAAGGAAGACTATCGATAATCGAACATCACAAGGGGGGGGAGGGATTTGGCTTAATGCCACATTCAAATTTGTTTCACTCATATGGTGACAGTCAGTTTGGTTAGTGGAGGAAGCCGGAGAACCCGGAGAGAACCACCGCCCTTCGGCAAGTAACTGACCAACTTTCACACATGGACCAGCTGGGCTCGAACCCGTGACGGTTCAGCGGTGTGAGGCTAGCGGTCACCAGCGTAGCGCCTTAGACCACTCGGCCACCGAGGGCCCCCAACATCACAAGGAAGGCTATCGATAATCAAACATGACAGGGAAGACGATCGATAATCAAACATCACAAGGAAGACTATCGATAATCGAACAGCACAAGGAAGTCTACCGATAATCATACATCACAAGGAAGACTATCGATAATCAAACATGACAGGGAAGACTATCTATAATCAAACATCACAAGGAAGACTATCGATAATCAAACATCACAAAGAAGACTATCGATAATCAACATCACAAGGAAGACTATCGATAATCAAACATGACAGGGAAGACTATCTATAATCAAACATCACAAGGAAGACTATCGATAATCAAACATGACAGAGAAGACTATCGATAATCAAACATGACAGAGAAGACTATCGATAATCAAACATGACAGAGAAGACTATCGATAATCAAACATCACAAGGAAGACTATCGATAATCAAACATCACAAGGAAGACTATCGATTAGCAAACATCACAAGGAAGACACGTCCAGCCTTGTGGCAACAGAGCACATGTTTTCTACAAATTTGAAGAAAAAGTCTGTGTCGCACTTAATGTCTGTCTTTGCCGTTAGTCAGGTATGTCAGTTAAGTTATTTATGATTGTTACCAAACAAAGCACAAGAAATCTAAAAGTGTATATCAAGAAAAATTCACCATGAAAGACACACTAATCCAGTTCAGTTTACCTTATGCTGACATAATCTGTCTTTACCGTTATTCAAACTTGTCCTTACCGTTATAAAATGCCATAACGGTAAAGACAGGAATACAATGATAAGGACAAAAAAAATTCTTTGCCAACTAACACAGTTATTTAGAGAATTGAAGTGACATTCTGATTATAAATTTTCTTGGAACTTGACAAACAGTAAAAGAATGTTTAGCAAAAAGGCAGCTTGACTTGCATTAAGAGAATAAAACTAACTGGTTAGTTAAAAGAAAACGGTCTTGAATTCAATGTCTTTACCGTTACAAATGTCTTTTCCGTTATGTCTTCACCATCGCCTGATAATAACATGGGCTAGAATGGGTAAAAACTTTTCTAGCCATTTTTGGGGGTTAAATACTCTAGCTTGGTTGACAGGAAAACAGTCTTTGTGGCTTACAAGGTCTTGAATAATTCCACTTTGGTAGCCAAACTGCACAAATTAAATTTTAGATTTGTCTTTACCGTTATTTGTACATTTTCAGGAAAATGACCCGGAAATGAAATGACAACTTGAATGATATAGAACAGTTAATATTAATGAGTTATTCACAAGTTAGACAGATGATTTTTCGCTTCTTTACTAACTTGTAGGAAATAAACAGGAATCGTAATATGATACGCTCATTCAAGGCATCGATTCAAAAAATCCGAGTTTGTCTTATTATAAATTTCATCACACGAGATTAGTTTATCCGTGCTAGGATGTAAACACTTGCAACCAAGAAGATATTCAACGGCGTATTCTAAAACTATATGTGGGGGTTGCTGCACAGTGGCTTGGTTAGCAGTGGGTATCTTCGTCGATGTTGTTGTTGTTAATATTTTTTTAATCTTTTTTTCATCAAGAATATAATTATTTCCCACATTTTCATATACCTCAATGACAGTGGATATCATAAAAATGCTTTCTATACGACCTACACCGATCTACATACCCCTCCTCTACTATATCTTTAATATCGATAATATCGATAATCGTATAGACAGTATTTTAATGATATCCATTGGCATTGTGATATATGAAAAGGTGGTAAATAATTATATTCTATGAAAAAAATATTAACAACAACAACAACACCAACGAAGACATCCACTGCTAACCAAGCCACTGTGGGTTGCTGGATTTCCCCATAGGGGCAGATTACAAATAAAGTTGATACTAAATACATGTATGGATGGGTGGCTGGATGAGTAGGGCAGCGGTGGGGTGCGGCGAGTAGGTGGGGGAGGAGGAGGGTCCTCAATATTGCAGGTCTGTATACTCCTTATTAGGCTTTGTCAGACAAACCATCTCAAGGGATGATGATTGGGGCGTAATACTTAATATGAAAAGTAAATAAGTAAAGATGGGTGGGAGTTCCTGATAACAACTGTACCACAAGGATGAAAACTGAGCTGAACGCTGCATACAACCTGTCAATCGTTTATCAGGTACCGATAGGGGAACAGGCAACAGTTCGGTAAAATAAACAATCTATAATATCACAGAATATACGTTCACAGTACACAAACGTATTCAGACATGTCACTAGGCATGAGCTCACCCCTTGGCTTTTTAAACTCATATTTTCATTCACCAGTTTCGTTAAATATACGTTCACAGTACACAAACGTATTCAGACATGTCACTAGGCATGAGCTCACCCCTTGGCTTTTTAAACTCATATTTTCATTCACCAGTTTCGTTAAATAAAATATTCCCTAAAAAATATACCTTACAGAATTTTAACATTTCAGTTATCTAGACCGTCAATTGAACCATAATATGGAAAGATTCGTCAATTCATTTAAAAATGAAAAATTTCAAAATTTCGTTAATTCTAAAAATCTAGAGTTCGGCGAAATTCATATTTTGTGGGATAAGTTGTCATCACGAATTTTTCGAAACATAAAATTCCAAGGTGACAAATTCGGCAACTACTGGACCTATGTTATCTAGAAACGCCCACATACAAAATTATATTTCGTCAAAAAAATACACGATATGGTAATTTTCAATTTTCAGATTTTGACGAAGATTTTGATTAAAACCGTACAAGAATTGATTGTGTGTGTGCGAAGTCTCTTTCGGACATTTTTAGTACAAAGTCACAAGTTCATAGCTTGACTT
Organism: Hanleya hanleyi; assembly: GCA_036873755.1. NCBI lineage: Eukaryota > Metazoa > Mollusca > Polyplacophora > Lepidopleurida > Hanleyidae > Hanleya > Hanleya hanleyi. The sequence continues at coordinate 92,526 of JAVTVY010028573.1, forward strand.
TTTAAATATTCGTTAAAAAACGTTAACATGGACGGGTCTGTCTTTTCCTACCTATTTATGTCCGCCATCCCCACGCACCCGATCATTAAGCTCCGGCTACTGAAACGTAATGGCCTGTGATTGGCTGACCAGTTTCCTCAAACCGCCTGCACTTGCACGATCCTCTTTGCCTGATACACCTCATGTATAAGTGTATGTGCTCAGTGACATAATCAATAGGCGGAGCTTACTTAGACGCGTGGAGATGTCTTGAAAGTTCAACTTAAATAAGCAGCATTAATTGTAATTATTTTGAATACAAAAATAAATCTGATAGAAAAATATAGGCGGAAATTAAAGACCATCAGGATAACTTTTGAAGTCGTGAAGATGTATGAACAGAAATGTGACGCCAGGAAAGGGTCCTTTGTTAGTAACGGTAATAAAATGTTTTTTTCTTGTCACTCCAAAACCTGGATAATTATATTTTTCTTCAAGATTGCATTCCACAATATCAGCCTCGCAAAAGTTGAGATGCTCAATTGTATGAAAATGAAGATACTGTTGCTCAAAATGTGCTCCCTATTTTGGTATTTTTGAGGCATTTCTTGCCACACAGTTTATTAGGAAGTTTAATTATCTGAAACACCCAAAAATGGTTTTGGGGCATATCGGTCATGTAAGACGAAGTGACGTGAAATTACGAGATTTCCAATTGTGGCAAATGGACCAGGGTTCGGCCAGTGTTCCATATCCTAACATGTCAAGTCAGGGACGGCGGAACAGGGGGAACTGGGGGGCCCATGCCCCCCCCCCCAATATTTTCAGCAAAAACAAAACGCGCACGACACAAAACCAAACAAAAACAAGACAAAGAAAAAATGATAGAGTATAGTGAAAAAACATATATCTGTATATTATGGCAGATTTTACTTTCCAATAAGCATGAGGGAAACAAGAAAAAAATTGAGCATTCCAGGGATGAACTTTGTTCGGCTCCCTAACAAGTAGAAAACATCTGTGTACATTATTGCAGAATCTTTCGAAACAGTGCTATATCATGCACCAATTAAGCGCTTTCAGTGAAAGTTTCTCAAATTTGGCGATACATATCGCATGATGATAGCAAAATACGAGCGTATAGCGTGCAAGATTTACGGCGTTACGTTTCGTAACTTGTGTTTAATTCCGCTTAACTGGGGGCTAGGGGCCGTATGAACCTATGTATCCTAAGATGCTGATGGTGTTCATATGAACAGTCACATTCAAAGCGTGACAGATACATCATATTCTAGATAACGACTTTACAACGAAAGTTATATGGATTACGAATAATGATCCGATACGGATTTGATATTTTTGGAACTACTGACTGATTTTTGGAACTACTGTATGTGCACTATGAATTTTTTGCTTCTTGAATTTCGTGATAATGCTGTTATATGAATTAGGTCTTTGGCTTATGGACACGGAATTTTTTTAATGGACGACGGCTGAATAGTGAATGACGGACTAGACGCTTTTATTTCGATTGAAATGATATTTAATATTTAAATTATTTATACTTCCGAACATGATCATTTACTTGGCGGTGATTATTTGAAAAAAAGTTGTGAGAAACAACAAAACAGGCAAAACAAATGAAGTTTGCACAAGTGAAGATTTCTTGTTTTGTTACTCGGAAATACGCTAGAACGTGTCTACGGCCATGTTGGACCTCTGAAGCTTGCGGGGCCTGCGACCCCTGGACCCTCGCCTATTGTGTTGTGATAGTGGGCCCCTCCAATCACAAATTGCTTCCGCCGTGCCTGCAAGTCACGTTGAAAAGCGGTATCTCCTCTTACATGAACTGTATCCCGGTCATATTTTTGATACAAGAGGGAATCCTCCATATAAACGCTCCAAAAATACCAAATTTTGATCAATTATATCTCCATTTTTATACAACTGATCGTCGCAATTTGTTCGAGGTTGCTATTTCGGTATTTAAACTTCAAGAAAAATATGTTTTTTTAGGTTTTGGATCGAAAAGCAAATCAGTTTCATTACTATCACATAGAAAGGAAAGTGCCCCCTATATATTTCCGCTATCGCAAAGACTAGAAGGCTGAAACTTACCACACTATATCTTTGGATCAAGCTCTATAAGAATATGTAAAAAAGTCCAAGATGGTCACCATGATTACGTCACAGTGACGTCATTTTCAAGAACAGCATTTTTGGACGATTTTTCGGTCAGAACTTTTGAATTTTCATTTTTAGTTTTTTCTGAAAAAAAAACTGCATGATAAATTAGTAAATAATAATCTAATATGAAATAAAACATGTTTTACCCACTTTTTCACGCAAAAAAAAGCAAAAAAATGAAGAAATCTGACGAAAACATCACTTTTCTGGTACTCCACATGGCCGTCATTTTGAATTTACCCATGATCCTCTTCTCGGGGGGTCATGCAAATAGGCTCAAAATGACCCTAATATCATAATCTACAGCTCTCAATGTATTGTCGATTCGGACATAGGAGCAAAAAACCAACAGGGGGGAGCAGAAAGTGTCCCCCCCCCAGGCCAGGTAAGGTTAAAGACCCTGAGGATCGTGTTTGGGGATAGATATGTCTATAGAGCAATTGTCAGAGATTATATTTAATTGTTCGAATCCATGTATATACAAACAATTAGAACATATCTGGTCACATTCTATGCAATCAAAATAGTAAACAAGAAACTAGGAGGTAGCATAAGCGTTTTATGTAAGAGTAATATCGAGACATGTCGCATTCGAATGAAAGGATGTGTGACATTTATAGATGAAAAACTATTTTGTGTGTGGCGGCAATAAAGCGGATTTTACTTCAAGTTTACCAGCTGTAAGACCAGCCTCGATAAAATTGTCATATATTTAATTCGGGGTATATCAAAATATGTTACCTGGTCTATTATTGCTTATGCAATATAAATATGACACCTCCGGTCAATATCGATTTTTGTTCTCTATATGTTATGTTAAAATATAATTTTGTTTGGAGGTGTTCTATTCTTGTTACAAGCTTACAATCAAACAGCAAATATGATCATGTGGTGTTACCCAAGAACAATCCATCTCGCTCTTTCTTTCACGAAGCCACAAAATAATCAGATCAATGTCGCACAAAAAATTGCAAAATACTCCAGTTACATTCCGTAAATTATCCCGGTCAAAAGTGATGTAAAAATGCGTTGACGAGACCTTGGACGTTTTTGTGTTGTTTTTTTGTTTTTGTTTTTTTATTATTATAGTAGAGAATTTCTTTTATACATTTCCAATCAACATTTTTATATATCTAAATCACTTCCAAAAACAGAATAATCTATAGATGTGTGCCGAACAGATATGGTGATATGGAAATCATTGGATCAGTTTAGGTTGGATCTGAGACATATACTTTCCTATAATATCCATGGTTGGATGTGTCATATTTGAGGTTATCTTAAACTAAAGTGAATACGAAAATGCCAGAACAATCAAAATATATTCCAATCGCTCATGTCAGTTTTGACTGTGAGAATTTACAGTATATAAATTCGATAATTTCTTTGTAGGCAAAAACCTGTTGTGTGTGATGCGAAATTGGGGAAATTTATATGTTTTGCTTCAAAATTGTAACAGCTATAGAGATATATTCTCGGGTAAAGGTCACACCATCTTTGTCTAGTTTACAACGCTTAGGACAAGATTTATTGCGAACTTCACATTGAATATTCCGCTTGGATATCCACAGTGTATCGCACAATATCAATGTATCGGGGGACAAAAAACAAGAACATTCTATGGTAAAACCATAGTCTATTTCGCATACAGCTTACAGTAAAAGGTTAACACGAGCTAATATAAGTCCAAAATAAACAGTGGTTCATCATTCGATAGTTTGACTATTGCTCCCTTCTACTAGGACAATTACTACAACATTATTAGGCCGTGTATTCCTTTTACTTTCCACCATTATGTATAAAATATTTTTAAATTATATGTAATTTTAGTTGAGTTTAAAATATGCAGTTATATTCAGTTTTATAATTCAAGTGCTTATAACATGTATACATGCCGTTACTATCTATACCTAAGTGTTTTTATTTATGTGCAATCAGTTTATTAATATATATATATGTATCTGCTGTCGGAGCCTGTGAATGAAACTTGTTCCCGTAGGTTATCCTTGGAAATAAATAAATAAATAAATAATTACCTGGATTTTGTGAGAAAACTTGTGAATAAAGCGAATCACATGGTCAAGGTAATGAAGTCAACATTGAGGGTACTTACCTTCGTCTAGATACGTTCCAGTGAGCTCGGTGGTTCTGTTTTCCCTCCATACTTGACATCTCTTGTTGAACGGTGTATCTGGATACCAGCCGCAAACGTTTTTGATGAAGATTTTCTGATAACGTGATAGATGCAGCCGTTTCGATTTCTGAGTTTCTGCAGCTTTAGACAAACGGGATGTTGAGGGTTGTCAGACCGCTGGAGATATCTGACGAGCGCAGAGGATCCAATCTATTTTATGCACGAAATAACAGTTCCCGACGGAGTACCACTCGAGCTATGCCTACTAACGTTATTGTACGACGCCGCATCAATGATGTCGAATATTTCCTAATAAATTCGACATTTCAAATCGCCAAGAACACTCCCCATACGCAGTGCCATGGAATCATATTGAAATCCCCACAATTTGTAAGCTATAAGCGTCAGATTTCGACATTCACTAAACAGCTTTCAACTATAAGGAATTTTCTCGTCCATAATTGAAATATCTAATATATAATTAAATGAATATCTATAGTGCTACTTTTTGTTAATCAATCGACAATAGTAACACCTCATCATTCAACATTCGAACTTCAGAACGTGAGCGTAGAAATTGTCTTGGGGAACGAAGATGAGAAATGTATGCAAACACAAACTAGTGTACAACAGTCTTCCTATCCTCAAACCGGTATTCTTCAACCCCATTTTTAATAAATTAATATCCTAACAATGCTCCCCAGTCGTATATGTCGGTTTATCATATCTCAGAGAAGCATGTAGACTTTTGATTGGCTGACAGACCTCATGTGTGATGCTGTATTGTCAACTTGCTGGTCGAATATATATCGTATACCCCCGTCGCCAAGGGCAACGAACAGGTGTTCACTAGATTCCATCGTCAGTAGTAGTATTTGAGTCAGTTCGCGCGTAATCCGATACTCTTGATCTAATTACCCCAGGGGGGGCTGTTAGAGGGATCAAATTACGCTCGTAATGTGATATGGGGTATTGAGAAAGTATTGGACTAATAATATGTTGGAATATGAAACTCGTAATCGAATTATGAGAGCCGAAAGGACAGGGTGGTATAAATTGTTTTGAACTGAACTCTAAACATGAATATTCATAGAATTGACGTCACACAGACGAGTCCGGAGCTGCACGAGTTTAGTAGCTAATCGAATAAGGACGCACATCTGCTCGTTTGCGGGTTTGACATGTTTGGTTCTATACTAAGACAAATACATGAATATTAAAACAGACTGACGTCACGCAGACGTGGCCAGGCATGAAAATGTTACATCAAATACGGCAATAAACATGCTGGGTTTTCCCTGACGTCTTTATATATATGTAATTCAAGGTTTATCCAGCAGAAGCAGTATACATCATGGATGTCATGTACAAGGTAGCTTTGAGTGTATATAGAAAGCATATGTCCGGGCGTATAGAGAATCTAGAAAGAGTATTTGAATTATTGAAGCAAAAGAGAACATTAACTAAGTCCCGGTTAAACTACGTTAATGATATCTTTACCGCGGAAGACCGGGGTGATGCTTTATTGGAGGAAATATCGAAAAGAGGTCCACGGGCCATCAGGGCATTCATTGCTGTATTGGAAGAGACGGCAAATAATCACATCGTCCAGTTGATCGCCCAACCCGGCCCCTTTGATGAAGGACAGCGTATACACTTGTTGAATAGATTATCCATGATATATGCCGTGCATCTCATCCCTATTATGGAGCAAACGGAAGAGAAGTACAACACAGGACTAGATATTGGTGACCGAGTTTCGGTCTTCTTTGCCAAGGCCGTAGAATGTCTCGATGAAGAGAAAGCTGTAGACGAGTGGTTGAGAGACATAGGGAAAGACGGAGAAGTGGTGGACTTACCGTGGTTATCAGAATTCCAGAATCCTGAATGGCGAGAAAATCACCTGAAGACGGAGGAGTGGAAATCTAACCTCCGTGTACTCGTAAAACGAATGTGGAAGCTCAAGCGATGCTTCACAGTGCCGTATATTAACTTAGAGAAGCCCTGTACTTCTTTATAACGCGTGAATGACATGTTCGAACTTGAAACTGGTTTTTCCTGCATTGCCACATATGCTTATTTTTACCTCTGACGTCACAGACATGTTCGAACTTGAAACTGGTTTTTCCCGACATTGGCACATATGTTTATTTTTATCTCTGACGTCGCAGACATGTTCGAACGCGTGGAAAATAGTTTAACACCACTCCAGTCTTCAGCTATTTAAGAGAAACCTTCTCTTTCGTTGGCAGTCCATTATCTGACATTCTAGCTTCACCTTGTCGACGAGATCGAAAATCATGTATGATTTAGCGAGTGATGTCTTTGTCAAATGCTCGATAGAATCCAACCATGAAAATTACATGGATTTTGTAGAGAATATCACGGTGGCGGACTGCGATCCAAATCAGGCACCCAAGTTCCTCCGTCTAACAGTCGAAGGATGGGGAAAACTCAAAGACTGCATAAACACTATGGAAGAAAGTATATCGAACAATACGGCTACTTCAGTACCCATACGCCTATCAGAAGATGTGTACTTGAGCTACAGTTTCTACCAGGGCAAAGGACGTATCCACCTCCGTCGTTGGAAAGTGTGTGAAAAGTCTCCAGATAAACTCTATCCAACGAAAATTGGATTTTGTCTCGACCCTGACATGTGGAAAAAGTTGAAGACTCGCAAAAGGGGAACCACCACGCACCCCGTTTGACTTCAGCGCCAACAGCAATGTGTTATTTCTGCACGAGACTTTTCTGGACTGCTACTGTGAAGCCGTAAGGGACATGATAGGGTCTCTGATTCAGCAGTTCTGTATGGGGTGTTCTGTAGACCATCCTAGTCAACGAAGACACAGTTGCCTCATGCTTCCGTACAGTGATCACGTCTTTGACTTTCTCGAATTGGCCCTTGAACGGGCGGATGGGGACGGAATCCTGGCCGATTTCAAATCCCGTGTTGAAAAGGCGGGACCACAATCCAGTACCCATATCTACATGCTGAAATACGAGTCTAAGGAATGGCGAGATGGACTTCTTCGAAACCAGGAGTGGAAACAGGAGCTTGCAAACAAGTTGAACTTTTCAGCTGCCGAATGACAATAAGGAAACTGCTTTTCTCACATGACACGTTTACATGTACTTTTTAAACAATGTAAGTCATATCTGTTCAATGTATATCCTTTCAATGTATGTTTATTAAACCGTTTTATCACTCACGAAAGACTTTTACCGCTCTTTTAGTCTCCACATGTTACTTAATCGGGTCATTACAGCGTTTGCAGTGGGTAGAGGAGGACATGCATCCGAGAGTTAAATCTTTGCTGAAGAAACTTTATTATGATCCTTCTGGAGGCGCTGCCTTTAGCGGTGTAAATACCTTATACAAAGCTGCTCGCTCTAAACAGCGGGGTATCGCTTACAAGCAAATTCGTGAATGGTTACAAGAGCAAGATACTTACACACTTCATCGAGCTGCTCGGAAAACATTTCCCAGAAACCGAGTAATTGTAGGGGGCATAGATCAGCAATGGCAAGCCGATTTAGTAGACCTTCCGTCCCTGAGCAAGGAAAATGATAACAGTAGATATCTTCTCGCGTGTATAGATGTTTTCTCCAAGTACGCTTGGGCTATACCTCTCGAGCGAAAAACGGGAGAAAACTTGGTTAAGGCATTCAAGAACATATTCAAGAGCGGCCGAAAGCCGGCTACCTTGCAAACAGACGAAGGCACAGAATTTCTGAACGCGAAGGTTAAAAAATTTCTTAAATTGGAAGGTGTCCACTTTTTCCACACCTTCAATCAAACCCACGCCTCCGTTATTGAGCGTTTTAATAGAACCCTCAAAGGACATCAGTATAAGTATTTCACGGCTAAGAATACTCGTCGGTATATCGATGTCTTGCCGAAGTTGATGCAGGGGTATAATCGTGCATTTCACCGGAGTATTGGGATGGCTCCGTCACAGGTCAACGCAGAGAATGAGCATATTGTGCGGCAAACATTATACGGAAAAGGGGAAACTGCACAATCACGAAAGTTAAAATTTAAACAAGGACAGAGGGTCAGAATAAGCAAAACTAAAATGCGCTTTGAAAAGGGGTATATGCCGAACTGGACGGAAGAAAACTTTATTATCAAAAGAGTTATTCACCGAACCCCGGTCGTTTACAAGTTAGAAGATCTTAATGGGGAAGACATTTTGGGGACTTTCTACGATTACGAACTTCAACTGGTGACGAAGGGTAAAGATGCCTATTATCAGATTGAAAAAGTTCTACAGACAAAGAAACGAGGAGAGAAGATGTCCTACTTAGTGAAATGGAAAGGCTGGCCGTCTTCCTTAAACTCTTGGGTCACCGCTTCACAGATGAAAAGGTTATAATGAATTGTTACATCCGTGTAATATTCAGTCGACTCTAACATATCAGCAGTGATGGACGCAGAAAGGAGAAAACTCATAGCCAGCAAGGGGGCTGCCGTCGCTACTTTCGTCGCCTTTTGTGTCATAACTAGCGTCTTCAGTGGGCTGTACGCTAAGTTTTCGCGAGAGTGGGTGAACAGTAATTCTAATGAAACCAACTCCAGGACGACGGTACAAGCCTTGAACGGTACACAATGCCCACCTTTCGCGCAGATCCCTCTCGGTATTAAATTCCGAGTTAGTACCTGTGTTTACGAAGGGCGTGTAATTGTAGACATTCGTCAATTTCTCAACAACAAAGCTGCTATAAGAAGAATATGGCTGGAATCGCAGCAGTGGGAGGAATTTAAAAGAAAATTCACTTTGATAGATCAACTGGTCAGGGGGATTCATCAGTTGAAATGAGCGACCGGCGGGTACACGAATCGAAAAATTCACAGTCGTGGCAAGACATGATCGGAGCGGTGGCATCCCTCCATGCCTACGAAAAGGTTACAGAAAGTTTATTCAATGACCACGTCTATCACGCGGGGAGATTCAAAATCTTGAAATTGTACACGCATGATGTATGCGCCAGCCTACCCGAAGAAGTATCACTGGAAATATGGTCGCACTATAAACACCGCGTACAATCCTTCGCTTCACACTCCGCACTGGGTAAATCGGTATGGACACACGTTGGAAACATCCTTTTACGTGTATGGTATCGGGGCCTACAGGAAGTGGAAAAAGTTATTTCGTTTCTCGAATAATACAACATTCCTCTGAAATCATTAATCCGTCTATAGACACCGTTGTGTGGTGTTACGGAGAATGGCAATCTCTATATGAAAATATTCATGACGTGACATTTTACGAAGGGCTCCCACAGCCGGCCGACCTCGATCCCGCCAAAAACATTCTACTCGTGATTGACGATCTCATGTCCGAGGCTGACGATAAAGTGACTAAACTGTTTACGAAAGGAAGTCATCATCGCAACGTAAGCATCATTTACATTGTACAGAATCTCTTCCACAAGAGTAAGGAGCATCGCACCATCAGCTTGAATACGCATTACATGGTGTTGTTTAAAAATCCTAGAGATGGTTCGCAGATTTCAACAATAGCTAAACAGATGTATCCCGGAAAAACGAAATTTTTTCGTGAAGCCTTCCAAGATGCTACTGGGGAACCGTACGATTATCTCCTCATAGACTTGAAACAGGAAACACCGGAGCATTTAAGGCTGAGAAGTCACATATTTCCTGGAGAGATACAATACGCATACATGAGTAAAGTATAAAACAACCTGGCGTGGAGTGAACACTATCAATTTAATATTTCCCGTCATGTCATCGAGACTGCGCAAACACGCACCAGCACTGAAAGTGCTGTCCAGGGCCAATCCAGATTTAACAAAAATTATCATTAGAGGTGCCAATAAGGAGCTTATTAATTGCCTATGTGAATGTGCTTCCAATATCTTAAAAGGGAACGTCACTCTGACTAACGTTCAGAGGGGAAAACTGATGCGCTATAAAACAGGTCTCAGAACATTGGCCAAAAAGTCCGTCGGACAGCAAAAAAAGAAAAAGGTTTTACAGAAAGGAGGATTCATCGGTGCCCTCCTTGCTCCCTTAGCAGCTTCTGTTCTAGGACCACTCGTATCGGGAATATTCGGAGGAAAATAATGGAGTACGCGAAGAGAATGGCTCTCGTAGAACCACGATTGCTGGAATTACTTCAACGCCCACAACCTCCAGTAGCCCCGGTAGTAAGAGCCATACATAGTGTAGATGATGACATGACAAAGATACTGCAGCGGACAGATTTGTCAGAAAGAGAAAAAGTGTCGTTGTACAATCAAACCCTCCAGCGTTATTTAAATTATCTGGATCAGTACAATCATCACCAACCCCCCTTGAGAGTGACCATGATGCCACAGCCGACAAAAATGCTAGACATTGCACGCGTTACAACCCCACCTCCTACACTTCCCCCTCATACCACCCCTCCATTCCCCTCTGCTCAGTCAAATGTGGAACGGGAGATAATCGATAGCGTGCCGAAGTCCATGCGGAAGAAAGCAGGGCTGCTCATCAACCGAATAAAAAGTACACCGGAAATGAGTTGGACTGACAAAGGAGAGCTTTTGTACAGAGGGGAGGTAATTCAAAATACCAACGTCGCAGATCTCGTAAACGACGTTCTCAGAGACCGTCAACATTTCACCCCTAGTGGGTAGGAAGTCTTTGGTAAAGCACTGAAAGACATGAACGTCCCTCAGGAACTCGTCGGTAACAAGAAACGCTGGGAATGGATGCAAAGATCAGGACCCAGTGAGCAGCTTTTACCAGAGGCTATAGCGCGCGTCAGGCCTAGCAGGAAAAAGCAACGACAACCCCCGAGGCAGTGGGAACAATACTGACCGTTATAAAGAAACAGCTCTCATGTGCATTACACGCATTAGCACGTGTTGAAGGAGGATAGAGAACAACCATGTTTTATCTCACGCTACCCAGCAACAGCTCTATGGAATATTTTCCTGATAATACGGTCACACGTTACGTAACGCAATTACCTCACCCCATAGAGTTGACGGGCGAGTGAGAAATGGGAATGACAGAGATTCACTATTCTTACTCGTGGTATAACGTATACCCAAAAAAGGCGTGGATAAAACTTACCATAGATAAGAAGTACAACTATACTTTATACCTGAAGAGAGGTTATTATTCCAGTGGGAGAATACTCGTTAAAGCCGTGAATTCGCTCATCGAGAGCCTGAGCAGAAGCCGTAAAAAGCGTTTGGAATTACTTCACAGCACACTCACTCAGAGGTATAAATGGCAAGTGGAAGAGGGAGTTCGGGTTGAAATGAGTGAACCGCTACGACAGTTATTGGGATTCAAGAACGTGAAGTACACTACGGGGGTTCACGTAGGCCATAGAGTGGTGGATGTGGAACAAGGGTGACACGCCCTTTACGTGTACACAGATATTTTAGAACCCCACATCGTTGGCCATAGCTCTGTTCCACTGATGCGCATCGTTGCAGTCAAGGGTGAGCACGGAGAGAACGTTACTCAAACATACGAAAACGTGAAATACTTTCCCGTGATGAAGAAAAACTTATCCACTATCGAGATCGATATAAGAGACGACACGGGTGAAAAAATACCATTTGAACGGGGGAAAGTGGTGGTTATACTCCATTTTCGTCAGCGCGGGTCTTCCCTCTTGGGCTAATCATGTACACCAGTAAAAGAGTCCCCTTTCAGTCGGATCCTGCGAAGTACGTACATTATTATTCAGAGTAGGCGGGACATGGACTCCCTGCCTTTGTGGGCACCAGATACCAGAAAGGTCACGGTCTGGGAAATATCTTAGGAGGCGTGTTGAAAACTATTTTACCCTTCGTAAAACGTGGTGCTAAGGCTGTAGGAAAAGAAGCACTCGGTACGGGTTTACAATTCGCTAGTGATATATTAGGCCGAGCGAAACCAATAGAAGCAGCAGCTCGACGGGCGAAAGAAGCCGGGAGAAATCTGTTAGACAAAGCCGTTCATCAAGTTACTCGTCAACCCCCCGGAAGGCGTGCATCACCAGGGGAAAAAGTAGGTATAAAACGAAAAGCAACTTCAAGCACAGCCAGTCGGTCCAGAAGCAAACGCAGAACAACGAGGGACATATTCAACCGCTGACCATGGCACTCATACACCCCCTCTCCTGCGAGTGCGCCAACGGTGAACTCGACATTTTCGCGATACCTCCTACTCAAACTTCCATGGAGCAAGGACAATGGATCGAGCACCACCCTTTGTCTAGCATCACGGACACCGGACCCATAGAATTCAGTATATCAGGATCTGGAGAGGATTACATTGATTTGGCAAACTCGCTGTTGTACGTCAAAGCCAAGATCGTCGCTCAGGCTGGCACTGATATTGGGGACGCGGATGACGTAGGGCCCGTGAATTTGTGGTTAAATTCACTGTTTAGTCAAGTCGATTTTAGTATAAATGAGAAATTGGTCTCCTCTTCCAACAATCATTACCCTTACAGAGCTCTACTGGAAACTTTGCTGAGTTATGGTACTGAAGCCAAAACCTCGCAGCTAACGGCCGCATTGTGGTCGAAGGACACGCCCCGCCACATGGAAGTGGCTGATAACAGAGGATTAGCACACCGTAAAACATACACGGCCAGAAGCAGACCTATAGGCATGATGGGTAAACTACATTTGGACCTCTTTACACAGTCCCGATATCTTCTGAATGGTGTGGACCTGAAACTGAGGCTGGTACGCAGTAAAACTGCCTTCGCCCTCATGTCGCCTACAGAGGGTGCAGCCTACAAAATTCGCATTCGGGAAGCCTCTATGTTTACTCGCAAAGTGAAAATAAACCCAGCCGTACAGCTTGGACATATGAAGGCCCTCGAGCATGGTCATGCTCGTTACCCCCTGACCCGCGTAGACACGAAATTCTTCTCTGTGCCCCAAGGCAATTTATCAGTCAATTATGAAAACGTATTTCTGGGTCAACTGCCCAAGAAACTTGTCATAGGCTGCGTGGATACTGAAGCCTTCAATGGGGACTTCAGACGGAACCCCTATCACTTTAAACACTGCAATATAAATCATGTTGCGCTTCACGTAGATGGGCAACAGATTCCTGCAAAACCTCTTCAGCCCGACTTCGTCGGACGAAATTACATCAGAAGCTACCTTTTTTTTCTTTTTTTTTATAATTTTTTTATTTATATCTTCCAATTTCAATTCATATTCATACATTCAGCAGAATAAGTAGTATGTCTAAAATAAACATATCAAACTGACAAATCAGCATGTAATACAAATAATAAAAAATTAATAAAAATCCTAACTAATAAAAAAATAATATAGTTATTATTGATGTACTCAATTCGCTTTTATCAACTGAAGAGATGGCAGTTAACAATAAAAGGCTCTACGTCTCCTCCGAGATAAATAGTTGTATAGGCTGCCACTTCTTTTCGAATTTCAAAAAGGTTCCATTGACTATAGCAATTCTTTGTTCAAGTTTCATATTAAACCTTATCAGACTAATTATTCCCTCTAGAACGGGTCGTCTTCCTATTAATTTACAATTATATATATATTTTTTGGCAATCAGAAGAATATGATTAACAGATTTTAACTTCAAAGGGGCCCCGAAAACAATGGTTATTTCATTAAGAATAATGTAGCTTTTTGTTTGTTGTCTGAGCCATATTTCTAATGATTGCCAAAAAGATTTGACAATTTCACAATACAACAGTAAATGTTCGAGCGTTTCTGTTTCAGTTTTACAAAAAGAACATAACGGACACAATATTATTTTCGTTTTTGTCAATAGACTATTAGTGGGGAGAAATCTGTGCAGGATTTTAAATTGCAGATTCCATAAAGCGGTGTCTTGAGTACAAGATTTGGCCATCATATAGTTACTTTTCCACCGAAATTCTACTATGGACAGATTTCTCTCCCATTTTAGTTCAGAGATTGGGGCCAGGCTGGTGGACACCATCGTGGAATATACATCCCTACAACCTTTAGAACATTTCATCAAGATACGTAGTGCAGGGGGATATATGGGTGAGGTGAGGTTCTCTTTCATAATTTGTCTTGTCTTCCATTCTTTCGGGATATTCCTAAGTAATCTTTCATAATCCAAAAATGTACCTTTTAAATTGTACTTCGATTTTGCTTCGATAAAGTTACAAAGCTCTCCTTGTTCGTTTAAGAGATCCTTAAAGTGATTCAAACCTTTGTTTGACCACTGTTGGATAAAAAAGTTTGAATTCATACAGTGTGAATTTAACCAAACAGGTTCACTCAAAAGATTATCTTCAGTAAATTTAATTTTTCTGTTGAAAATTTGCCATGCCGAAAGAACTTCCTTCCAAAAAGGATTCTTCAGATTGTCTATTTCCTTTCTAAAATTTCCACCACAGTTTATTATTTTGACGATATCAAAATATTTACTTAAAAATTTTTGCCATTTGTTGTTAATATTAAGCATCCTTCTAATCCATGTTGTTTTTAACGCATCAATGAATGAATTAACTTCTACCATTCTAATCCCCCCTCAGAAGCTACCTGGGTCTGTTTACCTCCACCGGTCAATTATATAAAGACGAAGGCAACGACATTACCAGGAACGATTTTGGTTCTGGGTACACGCTATTCTGCTTCGATTTGTCACCCGATTTGGGTGGGGGCAGTCACTTCAACCTGGTGAAGAAAGGGAACTTGCGCCTGGAGATGCACTTCGCAGAGCCGCTAGCAAACACCATAAACGTCATTTGCTACGGAGAATTCGACAACATGCTCATGATCGACAGAAGTAGGAACATCATAACTGACTTCGCCACATAATGGATACTGAGCAGATAAGGTATATTCTAAGCCGGGACCGGTTTACTAAAGAAGCCTTCCGAGGGGTTTTTCCGAGAGACAAACTTCCTAAAAGCCCCGCAAGACTCCCAGCTTTGTATGTGTGCAATACCGACACTCGGGAGAAGAAGGGGGAACACTGGATAGCCCTGTACATCGACGCGGAGAGAATGGGAACTTTCTTTGATTCTTACGGCAGAGCTCCCAAGCACAGAGAATTTAAAAATGCTTTGAATAAATGGTCAAAGCGTTGGAGCTTTAACACTACACGGTTGCAAGGCCATTTTAGCAGCGTTTGTGGGCAATATTGTATTGTTTATGCTCTGCTGACTTGTCGTGGACATTCAATGTCATCTGTCAGGCATAAGTTTACTTCAGACTTACACAAGAATGACATACTCGTACATCGGTTTATCGCCCAAAAATGGCAGGTTCGAGCGCCATTAATAGAT